>PVKA01028501.1:0-29307 GCA_004027165.1 Ctenomys sociabilis
CAGTTTCAAAACACCATAACCATACAGAGTCGATGAAATAATACATTGCAAACTGTTTTCATAACGTTTTGGTATTGTACAAGGTGCATACATGATATTATATTTACAGGTTTTTATATAGCTGAATTATATCAAAGATTCAATAATTATTTACCTAGTGGATGACCATAGCACTAAAAGCCGACATAATATCCTGTCCTACCACCAATAGTGCAGATCTTGCCTCTCATAGAATTATGTAGAAGCACAGCGTTATCTATCCCAACTGTACTGTCTATACACACACAGGATGATTTTTTCTTTCTACAACCCTTCCTTTGTCTACACCTGTCAAAAGTGGGCACTCCGTTGACATTCAACTACCTTAGGTGCTTGAACTCGACACCGCAATCCAACACAGTGCAGCATTCTGCAACCATAGGGAGTTATTCAAAGAAATTGTCGACCATATCCATTTACAGCTCAGCTTAATATTATGGGCTCACGATGTATACTTCATTTTTATACTTTTATACTTTTCTGCTGGATGGTTAAGACCTAGGTAGATCAAAACTTATATATCAACACATGAACTAAAGTACAAATTACCAATACTTTTAGTTTTCTTGAGGCACCTCCATATAGTTTTCCCTAATGTCTATACTCATGCTCACTTCTGCAGTGCACATACATAATGTCTCTACTAATTAAAATTCCCCTGGAACTGGGGAGATGGCTCAGTAGAATAAGTGCTTCCCTGGCAAGTGCAAGGACCTGAGTTCAATCCCTGGTTCTGCAAAATAAATAGATAGATAAATAAATAAATAAATAAATAAATAAATAAATAAATAAAAATTCCCATCCACAGTGTACTAGGGTTTCCTCTTTGCATCGTTGTCTCTGATACTTATCATTTTGTATCTTTTTTTTGACAACAGTCATTCTTACAAGTAAAAGATGATGTTTCATTATGGAACTTAGTTTGCAAGTCCTTAATGATAAATGATGTTGAGTACTTCTGCATAATCTGTTGGATATTTTCATATCTTCTCTCACAAGTGTCTATTCATATTCTTTGCTCATTTTAAAATTAGGTTATATGTTTTCTTGCTGAGTTGCTGGAGCTTCTTGTATATTTTTAATGTTAACATCAGATGTAAAGTTTGAAAATATTTTCTTCCTTTCTATAGGTTTTCATTTCACTTTGTTGTTTTATTTCTTTGCTTTATGGAAGCTTTTTGCTTGATGTAATTCTCTTTGTTTCTACTTGATTTTGCTACTTATGCTTTTGAATTTTTATAAGAGTCCTTGAACAAATCAATGCAATGTAGCATTTCTCCTGTTTGTTTTCCAAGCATTTTTCAGCTTCTAGTTTTATATTTAAGTCTTTAATTTATTTTGAGCTTAGTTTTGTGTTTTACGTCTGTTCATTCCTTTTAAAAATGTCATGAGCATTTTAAAGGGGAATGAATCATATCTGTAGATTATTTTGGGTAATTTGGATACTTTAACAATTATGTATTCTAATCTATGAGCATAGAATATATTTCTATTTATTTTTGTTCTTTTCAACTTCTTTTAGCATACTTTTTAATGTGCAGATATTTTACCTCTTTATTTAAAGTTATTCTTAGGTAATATTTGGTAGTTATTGTAAATAGGATTATTTTCTGGTTTTTCAGAAAATTCATTAGTAGTATACAGTAATACTATGGGCTTGGCCTGCGGATTTTGTATCCTACAATTTCACTATATTTTCTAGTTAGTTCTAATGTTTTTTTGTGGGCTTGTCACGATGTTGCTCATATGGTACAACATGATATCATCTGTAACCAGAAACAGTGTCTCATCTTGTCATATGTAGATACCTTTTATTCCTTTGTTTTTTTTTCCAATAAGTGGTCCAATTTTCGATTCCCATACATGATAATAACTACACTATTTTAGAAGTTGTGTTTCACTACGTACCAATATCTTTACTCAAGGAAATCTTGTGAACAATTTGGTTGATTTTGCCTAGCATGTATATGAGAGAGAAGGTGGACAAGATCAATTTGGTTGCTTTTCTGACACTAATACTTGGATCATAGACTATACTAGTACTTTGTCCTTGATTACAACACTGATTTTCTATGTTTCATGCCTTGTAGGTGTTAAGGGTAGCTTCAGTTGACAAAATTTTCATTGCTTACCCTTATTGATATAAAAGATATAGATTAGCGATTATACTGCTTGAATCTTACTATATCCATATGTGTAGAAGAGAGGTTCCTTGGGAATTGAAAGGTTCTATTTTTTTGAGGCAGAGTCTTACTATGCAGGTCAGGTTGGACTTGAACTCACGTTGTAGCTCAAGCTGGTCCCAGAATCACATTGATCCTTCTGTCTCTGCTACCCAAGTGCTGGTATCTTAGGAGTGCACCACTACACCTGGTTTAGAAAGGTTCTGATGTGGGGTGGGAGTAGAAGAAGTTTTGATGGATGTGACCAATGTATGATGTATACATACATGGAAATAACAGTGAATCCCATAATCTGCATATTTGAACACATTTAACTTAATAATTTAATAATAATTAGAAATCAATTCATATTCACTTTTTTTCTAAAAGCTAATATTAGAAAATTCTAGGGATCCAAGAGTGCATGTCAGTCAGCTCAAGTAAATATGCCTTCTATTACACATTTCAAATGGGTCTAAATGCAGTTATCTATATACTAGGATAAGGATGGGATAAAGTTAACTGAATAAATGTTAGAGAAAATGTGCTGTAGCTATTATTTACATTTTCTTTGTTTTCATATCAAAGAAAGTATTCAAGATTTTTCTAAAGTACATATTACCCTGTAGAGATATTATGGCAGATGGTCCTACTAAACCACAATGACAGGGCCTAGGCAGAGAGAGATTCTATGTACAACACCATGTCCAAGGAAAGGGTGAGGACCAAGAAAGTTCCAATCAGAAAAAATGTAGCCTGAGTCTCCAGGGACTGCTGAACTATAAAGAGTGGCTTTGACAAAGTGTGTACTTGTAATCATCCATCCATTCAAACAGTCCTCATTTCTTGATAATCTCTCTCTCTTTTTTTTTTTTTTTTTGGTCAGCAACAAAAGAACAAAGCAATAGACTAGATAGAAGGATTATGACAGTGATAATCATGCTATGTTTGTATGAGAGAAATGTGGCTGAGGTAATTTGCAGTGATGTCTACAACCAAGTTCAAAATGGTTCAGCAAAATCTAACTGTTCATGTATATGTGCATGAGGAGAGTATACATATACATACATACAGATATACATATTCACATAGGGGAGAGAAGGAAGTATTGAGTAAATTGTTAGTGACCGATGAATCTAGATGAAGTACATGTAGGGATTTATTATCCTATGCATGCAAATTTTGTATGTAGTTTAAAGTTTTCATACTAAAAAGTTGAGAAACTTTTCAAATTATAAGCAAATGTAGTGCAATAAAGAAGTCAACTCTTGCAGCAACTCAGAGAGAGATTCTACATATTTGCTCAGACAGCATGCATAGTACATGTTAACACTACTCCAGATTTTTTTTTCATGAGAAAATGTCATGCTAAAAGGATACTTTCCTATTCAATACTTACTATATAATAAGCACTGTCTTAAGTGCATTCTATACCTTAAAATCAATCTTTTTGGAGGTAGGTGTGCTTAGCATCATGATCACACAACTAGTCAGGGTGAGAGCTAGTAGCAGAAAGTGGGTAGTCTGACTCCATTGTCTGCATGCTTAAATTTTAATATACTATCTAAGTGTTGTACATTCCTTAGGCTCCCTCTTGTCTATCCAGTGACATTTCTTCATTCCTCACATTCCTATTGAGAATCTACCATATACCTAGCACTGGGCTGAATGCTGGGAATGTAACAGTGAAGAAGACAGACAAGGTTCTAGCAGTATTACAAAACTGTTAGTTGATCTATGAGATTAGATAATACAGCGAAACTCAACCACCTTCAGTAAAGCCCCAACCTGAGTTAGTAAGTTTTCAATCACTGTGATAAAATATGTAGCACACAAAACTTAAAAGAGGAAAGTTTGTTTTTAGCTTGGGATTTCAGAAGTTATTACATGGTCTAGTGGTTTTCTGGCAGAAACATAACAGAAAGAAAAACACAGAAGAAAGCTGCTCACCTTTCAACCATTGGGTGCAAGGAGCAAGGCAAAAATAGGAGAGAGCCAGAGCCAGAGGGGAAGAAGAGAGGAAGAGAAGATAACCTTCCAAAATGAGGTCCTTGATCCACTTCCCCCAAGTAGGACCCATCTCCTAAGAGCCCATTCAGTTTGGAAGTGAACAATAGGAGAGATCAGCACCCTTGTGATCCAGTGGCCTCTCTCGGCCCCACCTTACAACACTATTACCCAGGGGATCAGGTCCTCAATACTGAGGATATTTGTCAACTCACATTTATCCATAACACAAGCATATCTCTCATTTATTGCAAAAAGTCACATATGTTTCTTAGTAAAAGCCAGAATTGAATCAAGGTGAAACTCAATTCTTTCTTTTCTTATACATTAATTTTTAATATTTTACGCAGAGTAAAAATTAGAATTAAAAAAAAAAGAAAAAATATATAAGTGATACAGAATTTCACTTAACAAAGTAATAAAAAATTCACAGTATTTATTGTAATACATGGTGTTGTCTTCCAATCAGTTATTCATATTATCAGATATATGCATACATAATTGGAAGAAGAAAGAAAGAATAAACATATACGAAATTAAGAAGAGAAAAATACAATTTTAAAAAGAAGACAAAACTAAATAAAGCATTAACTGCTTCTTTTCATAAACCAGCAGAAATGCATGGAACAGTTGTCCAAACAATCCTGCTTATATACAGAGACATATCTATTTCCCCTACTCTCTCTCCTGTCTGTCTCCTCTACTCAGTAGCTCTTTCTTTTGAATAAATTCATTGCCTTTTCCCAGTATCAATTCTACCTTTAGATTCTATTTTTTTCTCTTTCAGCTTCTCACACTGAGGAGAAAATAAGATGTTCGCAAATGTGAGTCTGATTTATTTCACTTAAGAGTATGTTCTCTAGTTGCCTCCATTTGGAGACAAAAAGACTCAAATTTATCAATTTTTTTTATAGCTGAATAATACTTCTTGTGTAAAAATACATCTTTCTTATCCGTGCTTCAGCTGATGGGCATTCGGGTTTATTTCCAGTATTTAGCTATAACAAATTGTACTGCTATAAGCATAGATGCACATATATTACTGAAGAGGATTTGTGAAAATGGAAAAAAATATTCCATGCTCCTGGATAGCAAGAACGAACATTGTGAAAATGGCCATATTCCAAAAACTGTTAGCCATATTCAATGAAATCCTGATTAAAATACCATTAATATACCTCACAGACTAGAGAAAAATTTCCTCAAATTCATTTGGAACCAGAACAGACCCAGAATATCAAGCACAGTCCTGGAAATCAAAGGAAAGGCAGAAGGTATTACAATTCCTTACTTGAAGTTTATACTATAAAGCTACTATGATAAAATCAGCATGGTACTGGCATAGACACAGACCTGAGGATCAGTGGAACAGATTAGAGGATGAAGACACAACTGCAAACATACTCTTTCTTTTTCGCAGCTCAACACAACCATGAATTTGGTTTGAGTCTTTTCTGTGCTGTAACTGGCTAGTTTATTTATAAAATGGCACAGAATTTGGCTGGTGCATGAAATGGAATTCATACTGAAATATTTGATTTCTGGAAGCAAAAAACTGTCAACAGGGATAGTAACTGATATTCGGTGGCCTTTCTGCTGTCCTTAGACAAAAAAGGCATAGGTTGCGTAAACTGAAGGGCATCAGCCTACACCTCCCCAAGGAAATCTGGAATAGTCAGCCTAGGTCAAGAAGGTGCATCTTATTTATTTATTTATTGTATTCAGTACAAGATCTCACTACACAGATTGGACTTGTAGTGATCCTCCCAAGTGCTGGGATTACAGGTGTGCACCAACATGCCTAGTCTCATTCGCCATTTCAGCAAGCTCCACAGGAGAGGCCAGCAATAATGCTAAGGATTGAACCCCTGGCCCTGCTGCCTGCCTAAGCAGGCACTTTAATCTGCTGACCTATCTTGTTGGTACCAAAAGTTACATTTTAAAGTAAAATAGATATTTCTTGATGAATTTTCCATTTGTGGCATTATTATGGTAAATATCTGGTGTATTGCATAGTTTTATTAGTAAAACTAAAAGGAACACTGATGAAAATCTTACATAAAACATAAGGTAAATTGATGGTTAACATATTCCTGAATTCAAATTCAACTGTAAATAGCTGGAAAAGTCACATTTTAAGGAAAACCTCACCTTTTAAGGGGGAAAATATTATCTCATGAAAACCAGATCTCATCTAGCCCATGAGGTAAGTCCTTTCAACAATGGAATATGGTTTTTTTTTCTTTTTCTTTTTTGGTCGAACCAGGGATTGAGCTCAGACCCTTGCACTTGCCAGGGAGGCACTGATTCTACTGAGCCATCTCCATGGCCCCATGGAATACAGGTTATTGTCTGGAAAATGTATCATATTTATGTTAGACTCCAAAAGATGATTCCATATTGCACCTTCTTTGAGATATTTTTATCTCCATCCTACATCTTTTATGTTGGTTTCAATATAAATTTTGTTTTATTACTCAAGGGTTAAGAATTATAAATATTAGAAATTCAAATTTTTAATTAATCAAAACACCTTTCGATTCCAGTTTAGATTTTGAGAGGGAGCTCAAAACAGAGGTCTTGAGAAATTTTAAGTTGGCCATTCAACACATATTTATTAGGGAGCTCTTTGGCCATGTGCTGGGATATAAAGCTCAATAATCTGGATTCTCTTGCTTAAAACATTTTCAGTCTAATAGGTACATAGTACATAGAATGGGGGCTGCATATCTATGAAATATCTGGAGCTTGGTGAATTCAAGCAGAAGTGTTTGTTTGTAGCTGAGGGCCCCAGAAAAGGACAGAAAGCCACTCAGGTGGGAGCCAGATTAGCAATTGCAAGATAAAGCAGTGGTAGTTAAAGGGATCAAAATTTGCATAAGCTAGATCTGTGCCAAGGCTCTATAATTAACCTCTTAAAGCATCTATTTCAACAACTACTGTAGAGAAGAGATACAGTGAGGTACCTTGAGCACCTGCACAGAGTGTGGGTGGAGGAGACAAGGCAGGGGAGGCAGGAGCAGAGAGAAAAGACCAGAGCTTTGTTGAGGAAATGGATGTCTCCAAATGCAGGCTCTTTTATAAGCATTGCCCAGCATCTGGCAAGGCCAGTGCTGAGGATGATTCACCATATACAGAACTTACTTCAGTTTTGGCTTGCAGCCAGGGACTTGTGAGGAAAGCTACCCCTCCTCTCTGTTCCAGAACACAGGGCCCATTCAGTATCATTCTTTTAGACCATGACTGGGCTTCTTGCCCTCCAATCTCCAGGCTCCTAAGGCCCTGGGGAAATGACAGACCCTGGGAATCAGAGAGACAGTGTTTTTCCTCATCACGCTCAGCTGCCCCACTGGCTAGAAGGTTATAGGTTGTTCAGGAGGCAGCACAGCTTTGATTCACTTGGTGGGAGGCTTTGGTGGACGTAAACTTTGTGTGCCCCTAGCCACACCCCCAGTGTGAGGTGGGTAGCCTGCATCTCTGTGAGACCTGAACCAAGATATAAAAGCGCTGCACCTTTGTGCTTTCTGCTCACTGGAGACAGTGCTTGTTTTCAAGCAAGATTTTCATACTGTTTGGGATATTTTTCCCAGTGCATTTTTCCTGCTTTGTCTTTAGAGATCCTCTTCAACAAAAGCCACAACTAAAATATGACCCATGCTCTTTGTGTGTGCTAAGAGCATTAATACACACTTCAATAAAGAAACTTGTTTAACTTTCTTTGAATAGGTTTCTTCAACATGTCTGGCATTGAAGGCTTTTCCTGCACATCTGTCAATAGCTCCATTGAGATGATTTGGAGAAATTCTGCTATAATGAATCTGGAAGGAGTATGAGGGATTCTGGGAGTGCAGTGCAATGGAGAGAAGCCTGATTTAAAAAAAAATACTTCTAATGAGAAACAAATAGCAATGAAGCTGTTTCAAAACATGTTAGTAGGACAGTTGCAATAATTAATACATTACATATTGTCTTCATAGTAGTTATTCAGAGGACAAGATACAGACATGATATCTTGTCTAAATAATATTAGTACAAACTTTTCTTCTCATTGAACTAAGAGAAAGTCGCTCTATATCAATCCTAAGAGAAGCCTGATTTTGAATTCAGCTTTGTACTTTACTACCCAATGTGACTGGATGAGTAAGTTATCTTCTTTGGCCTTTGTTTCCTCATCTGTAAAACTAAAATAATACTTAACTTGAAGTCTGTCATTCAGAAGAAATAGACAAATCTTCTGGCACATAAGAGGTAATTAGTAATTTTTTCTGCAGTGTGCTTCCAAGAGTTAGTTCTCTTGGTATGATTGCATTCACTCAGTAAGGTTTCAGCTACAAAATTTGTAACTGACTCAAATATAATTTGTTTGAAATACAACAGGAATAAGGATTAAGGCAAAATAGCTTTCATTTCCTTCATGACAATTTTTGTGATGGGGAAACTTAGGTGTATGCCTTTTAATAATGAACATTGTGGGAATATTTTGCAAAAAAAGAAAATTCTTCATCTT
Source organism: Ctenomys sociabilis (assembly GCA_004027165.1). Taxonomy (NCBI): domain Eukaryota; kingdom Metazoa; phylum Chordata; class Mammalia; order Rodentia; family Ctenomyidae; genus Ctenomys; species Ctenomys sociabilis. Next base: position 8,716 of record PVKA01028501.1, read on the forward strand.
CCATTCTGTGATATTAATAGCTAAAAATCACTATCTGTTTATTGTGTTTTCAGCTTTTTGTACCAAAAAGGACTGAACTCAGGACTTTGTGCTTGCCAGGCAGGCACTTCTACTGCTGAGTTATCTCCCCAGCCCTCCTTCAGCTTTTTCTACCTGAGTAGGAGGAAAACACACTATTAGGCTCATGTCATAGGAGGTTTTAAATAACTAGGAAATCTGTGAGACTGGGACCCCTTTACTTGCTTAAGACATTTCCCCATCTGCTGGTCATTGCTTGAAATCACATCATAAAACTCAAAATGGTTACAAACAATGCTGCATAGATGATGGATGGACAGATGGATGGATGGATGCATGCATGCATGGCTAAATACAGCACAACATTCTGGCACTGCTACCTTGAGAATTTATCCTTTTTCACACTTCATCCTTTTCCTCATCTGGAGATATCTATTTTGTTGCCTGAAACTCTTTTGCCAGCGATATTTCCCTAACTTCTAACACAATTACTTAGGTGTCAGCCTCAGTTTCCTAATCCTCTGCTAACCTTTCTTGATGTATTGATTTAAGCAGCTCTGTTATTCACAAATACCTCTTCTGGAGGAACTCTAATCCTCAGGGCACACATAACTGTGGATATGTCACAAACACAGGACTGCACAGCTCCTACCCTGCTGGTACTTGCCACACTTTTGGAGTTCAGGGGTTAGAAGACAGGAAGATTCCTAGTTCTGTGAGTGGGAGGGGAACGAGAGTGGGAACAAACGTCAGCAGATGACACTCCTGACATCGCTTCCCCTTTCTCAGAAGTGGTGTTTTGTTGGTTGCTTTCCCACAGCTGAGCTTGTCATAAAGGAGCTCTGTTCTCCGAGGGTTTGCTAATTGTGGCGCTGTTGGGTTAAAAAAAAAAAAAAAAAAAAAAACCTTTGAGAATGTAGAGAATGTTGTCTTAATTCATTTTGATATCTGGTGCCTTACTGCAAAGTCAGTTTCCAATCTTATTTTTCAGACACCTAAAATTATAATTCAAAGTCAGACTGACATACTCAGATTTCCAATATTTAAATAACTATGCTAATTAAGTATAAATTGCATTAGATATATCAGGTTACAGCACTGCATATTACCCAACAGTTACATAACCTTTTGAATTCTGTCAAAACAGCATTAGCTTTTTTTTGGGAGGGGGAAATCTCTGTTAATATCTAGTGAATATCTATGCTTTCAGTGAAATTTTTTTGACAACTAATTTTCTAGTGAAGCAAATACCAGTTATACTTGGAGTTATATTTGATCCTTTGATCTGGTGATGATGTGGGAGTGAGAGAGGGGGAGGAAAAAGGCTGAGTATAGTTCACTTGGTGATTTATATAGCTCCTTTCACAGGATTAGAGTGGGAATCCTAAAGAAAACAGCATTGTTTAAAGCCATAATAATTAGGAGGTCTTGCTTCAGCTGAACTAAATTCCAAAGCAATCCCAGTGGCTTGGAAGTCAGGGAATCTATTTTATTCTGTGCTTAAGAAGCATTCCCCTAAAGGAGACTTGCTAATTCTGGAGATTAAGAAAGAATTTCCTAGTGGCAATTAATTAATTGCATACAACAATTTAATTTAAAATGAGCCACTTCAGTTTCAGAATAAATAAAATCCTGTAAACTGTGGAAGTAAAATGAAAATAAATGCTATTGACTATATCGTCAACCTTTTCTATGCACCTAAGTGCATTCCTTTTGGACTCTTAGCACTAATGAAATGAGTCTGCAGTCTGTGTAGCTTTAGAAGAGCATTCAGCTCAGTCGCAGAGCCCAACAAGTAGATTGCTAGGGAAACCTGGGTAGAATTGCTATGGGATTTGGTAAATACATTACCAATGATGAGACTCAGAACATATCATTCATTTCTAAACCTGAATACAGGACAGCTGCATTTGCTTCCTTGTTAAGTGAATTCTTTTAGATACCTCAAAATCTGTGAAGCCAGGGACGTCTACTGGCAAGCAGAAGTCACTTCAGGGAAATCAGTAGACCTTTTGATTTTTCCTATAAATTTTAATCCTTTGTTGTATGAGATCACATATGCATTCTTATAATCTCTGTTGAGCAGCTTTCCTTAGAAATCTAACCTTCTCTGCTTTATTTCTGGGGCTACACAGGTATAGTTATAAGGGGGATTGTCCAGACAGAATGCATTCCTTCATCAGAATTCACTAATCTTTCAGTAGGAGCCAGTAACATGCACTATGTGCTAGTTTTTCTGATCCCAATCTTTGTCCACTTTTCTGACTTATAATCTGAGCTGTGGACCTGTGTCAGACAAGGACATTCAGTTATGCTGCCAGACTGCTGTCAAATGCTCCCTTCACACAACTAAACCTATACATAGGGGAATGTTCTCAAAAACCTTAGAAGTTGAGTACTCGTAGTAGAGGAAACATTCCAGATCTTGCCTTCTGCATCACTAGAAAGAAAGATTAATATTAATTTACAAGGGAAGCTTATGGTGGCTGCCTGCAGAGCCAGGGGTGGAAGAACACAAAAGGCTTTTCTGTGTGATGGAGAGCTGATGGATCCAGACCAAGGTTGAAGGCCTGAGCTCATTATAGGCTCCCATGCAAGTCTGTATCAAGAAGCCAAAGGTCTTCTCTGGAAGGCTGAAGAGTCTGTGTTGGAACCCAGGGGATGGTGTCCAAGATGGGTATTTTTATGCAATGGATAAATTTACGTTAAAAAATCAGGATAAATTTGAGTTGTTTGGTAGTAAATAGTTGCAACTAGAGAACATACTCTCAAGTGAAATCAATCAGTTCTGCATGTGCAAACATCATATTGTCTCCTTAGTGTGAGAATCTGAAAAAGAAAAATGGACTTTGAAGAGAGAAAAAAAGATGAAGGTAAATGTGTGAGCTCCTTTGAAGAAACAGAAAAGAGCCTTCTTTCCTCTTTCTATTCCATTCTAGAACTAATAGGGAAATTCCGTAGCATAGCAGGATACAAAATCAATACTCAAAAGTCAATAGCATTCCTCTACACATATAAGAAGCACACTGAAAGGGAAACAATAGAAACGATATCTTTTACAATAGCACCGCGGAAAATGAAATACCTTGGGATTCACTTAACCAAGGAAGCCAAAGATCTTTTCACAGAAAATTACAACATCTTAAAAAAGAGATTATAGAGTATTTCAGAAAATGGAAAGATATTCCATGCTCCTGGATAGGAAGAACCAACATCGTGAAGATGGCCATACTTCCAAACTGCTGTACAGATTTAAAGCAATCCTTATCAAACTGCCATCAACATACCTCCCAGACCTAGGTAAATTGTTCCTAACGTTTATTTGGAACCACCAACGACATAGAATAGCAAAGGCAATTTGGCCAATAAAGACAAGGCAGGAGGCATCACAATCCCTGACTTGAAATTATACTACAAAGCCACTGTGATAAAATCAACATGGTATTGGCAACAAAGTAGACCTGAGGATCAGTGGAATAGATTAGAAGATGCAGATGCATCTACAATCATACTCAGCCATTTGATCTTCAACAAAGGGGCTAAACAAGCTCACTGGAGGAAAAATAGCCTCTTTAACAAATGGTGCTGGAAAACATGGCTTTCTACATGCCGAAATCCATTCAGGTTAAAAGCCTTTTGGTTGGTGCCACTAGCACTGGAGGTGAGTCATCTGTCTTTAGGCATTCAGCCACACCAGAACTATGCTATACCAGTCAGCTGGATGTTTCTTACTTAAGTGGACAAAGTGGTTAGCTATCACACTTTTCTTGCTTTAGCTGCTACTTATCCAAACATTGAGAATCTCTGGTAACACCTTGGTAGTAGGATTTTCTTGCTTTCACTATTTGAACTTAAAACTACTCTAGCCTCTTCTCCCTGCCTAATGCAGAAATGTCACAGGAGGGCAGTGAGAGTGGCTGTGTTGGGGCTTTAATTTGCACAACCACAGTTAGAAGAGGCTAACACAGAATTCCCAACCAGACCTCTGGAAAAATTCACTGTGATTCATGGAGAGGAACTGATGTTTTTGTCCGTCCCCTACTATAGCTTGGGACTTTCTGGGAGCAATGATGCCCTACACCATATTAAACACTAAGCCCATCCCTGAGCTTAACATGGCCTTTTTCTTCTCCAGATTACCCATGTCTCTTTGCTTGCTCCCAGTTCTTTAATTTCTATCTATCAAAGAATTGATGGGCTGAAAAGCTGTCACCTTCAGGGGGACGTGAGCTTCACAAGAGTAGGTGAAGCAGTGCTTGTTGCTCCTCTCTATAGTGTCTATCATATTAAAGCATTTAAATAAATCCTTTTCTGAAATGAATTGTCTTTGTTATGTCCATCATGGAAAACCTATAGGAAAGATTAAACACCAAAGGAGCAGAAAAGGGAGAGAACATATGAGAAGAGACTTAACTTCCTGAGAATTTGTGGAGACAGTATATCGAAATGCTTCTTGACCATGCAGCATTTAGGATTTAATATTATGGAACCTCTCCTTAGAACTCTTAGTGAATATCATTAATTTCTATTGTATTTTCAAATCTTTAGCTCTGCATATATCCATCATAAACAAAACTTTTTTTTTTTTTTTTTTTTTTTTTTTGTGTGTGTGTGTGTTTGGCCAGCTCAGCTCACCCTAGAAGTGGGGCTTGTGTGGCACCTGGTCCTGGGGATTGAACCAGGATCCCTGCAGACTTGCCTAAGTTTTCCTAGGCAGGCACTTTAGACCACCGAGCTGTCTCATCAATCCCCAAGACGTATTCTGAAATATCCAGCTTTATAACCAGGTTGTTAAGTGAAGAAACAGTGGAAGAACTCATTTTTGGAAGTCAAGTGAGAACTTCTTTTCTCTGTGGGTATATTATCTCATTTTGCATAACAAAACCCTCTTTCGTTTCTAAATTACATTTTTGTTTTGACACTCGATTGATTAATAAGTAAATGAAAGCAACCAAAATACTCTTATTTTCCTTGCTATCTTTAATCAAAGTTTGGTGTATGCATCCTTGGGCTCACAGCCAAAGTGTTAGTCTTGCTTCAGTGGAAATTCAGGACTAATTAAGAGCTCAATTATTAACTGTCTCTCTTAGCTTATCATGGAAAACGTTCCTTCAAACTGGAGTCTCCCTTGTCACATAGCAGAAGAATCGTTTGTCAGCTAGCTTATGTTACAATACCCAAAATCCCCTAAATCTTAGTGGACTTGTAATAGAAAAGATTGATGTTTTTGGTGAGACCTCTGTTCACTCTGGATTGGCTACATGTCCTTCTTACCTCTACTGATGGAACTGCCCCTGGCATGCATATCACTAATCTCATTGCAGAAAGAACATAAACCCAGTGAGAAGCATCATGAGGGCTTGCAAGTCTTCTTTCTGACATGGTAAGAATCACTCCTGCCCATTTTCTACATGCCATACACAATCGCATGACCATAGCTGGCAGGTCAGAGATGTTTCATTTTCTCTATGAAACGGGTAGTAAATACGTGAAGAATAGTATAATCTCTCACAGACCTCTGGCCACAGGTTCTCTCTTAACAAATTTCTTCCCAGAGGCTCCAAGTTGATTTTTCCCAGAGAACTTAGTCTTTTCTTTTTAAATGAATCATCTATGGTACACAGGCAAGTAGTTTTAAGGCAAATTCATGGACTTCTTTTGTCTGAGAGTCTTCTTGATTTGTACCAGAAGTCCTGTAGTGATCTGGAGCACAAAACTGAATTTTATAGAACTCCACAGCACAAGTCTGTCCCATAGAAGGGTAAACTTGAGTAGAGTTTATTTCTGCAAGTGTTTTACATCTATGTTCAAAGCCTAAGCATCAGAAATCTTCACATATATTTTATGCCATAGACCTTAGGCTATTATAGATTCACATATGTAGTACTGACTTTATGTTACACTACTTTCCTGTTTGGATACACTACTTTCCTGTTTTATGCTTACATAAAGCCTCCACACTCTTTAATCATAATCTTCTTTTTAGTAAATTACTTTTGTAATATCTGTCTCTCCAGATTTATTCATGTGCATCCACCTCTAGGTCAGCCCCTTCTGTCCTCAGCTGTGTTCTTTCCACCCTCCTCAGTATCAACCAAGGTCATGATAATTTGGTCCTCCTTACCACTTTTCTTGATGATGACCTGGAATGTTGAGTTCTTGTTCTAGTGTATGGAATCTGTCATGTTTGGAGTTTTCTATACCAACTTCTTGGAACCTCTTGTTATATTCTTTCTTTCATTCCTATGGATTTCCAAATTCCCTTCTTTACAGAAGGTAGGAATACAGTTTTCAGCCAAAGTTCAAGAGACCATGATGTTGTAGTTTAGGTAGGGGTGAGATTAGAGACTTCTACACATTCCCAGTCTCAGAGAAAAACTGTGTGACCAAGAAAAAAAAAAAGGTTAATGGCTTCCAACCAGCACTGAGATGGTGAAATTACATATTAGTACTTGTGATATGCTTAATCTTTGTGGAGAGACAACTGACCACATACAGCTAGACACTTTGTTGACATGTCAATAATAAAAGCAAGTCAAAATAAAACACAATAATTATGTATTTATTTGAACAAAGGTTACCTTACAGTACAGCGGGTGTAATATGCTTATGGATCTATTTTTCTTACCTACCTGTCAAAACTCCAGGTTTTTTGAGGACTCATAACAAACTGATTTTAGTTCACAGTGAAAGACTGTTGCTATGGGTATTGGGAGGAAAGGCATCACAGGGTTGCTAGTGACAATCCTTTCATATGCAAAACCAATATATACAAAATAAATGAGGGCACAAATAAAGACTTCATAGAACAACTAATTGATGTCTAGTCCATAGGCAACAAGCATACAGGAATTTTCTTTTTTCATACAGGAATATTTTCACTAACATGCAGTAGATGCTGCTGATTTTGAGCCATCTTGTTTGGTCTAAAATTCTTATGGGTGAGGGTGGCAGCAGAGACACCAAGCAGCATCTTCTCAGGGTAAGATTGCAGTTCTGTCATTGATAACCTATGGAAAGTCGTGGCACCTATCTCATAGTTTACTTTAAGGCTGCAATAAGATAATAATATGTGCAGTGATTCACATAAGGAAGAGCACATAAGAAATCATAAAAACTGTAACCATGACTTTTGTTATGGCAAACTAATTATTCAGTGAGGTTTTGAATGTGGACTCAGTTCTATGCTTCATGCGCCAAAGTGGTTAGGGTGGGCAATGAACACTGATTAGAAAGACCTTGGACTGTGATCTCTCAACTCAGTTTCACTTTGTTTTCTTAGGTTGTCACGTACACTCATATTGGAATTAATTCTCCAAAGTTGCCATTACTGCCTGGGCCAAGAAATAAAATGAAGTTAAACTCGCATGGCATGAATTATACTTTCATAATTACATAACTTTGTTGAACGCATTTCTATGCACCATTCATGAATGAGATCACACATGTTAACATGTGTGATCTCTTTTAACCCACTAAGCAACTGTCATTAGCAACATATTATAGTATACTACAAGAAAATGAAGACCAGGAATGCTAAACACTTCTCTAGTGCATTAGGAAAGGACAGGCTAAGAATTTAATTTAAGTTTGTTGGGGCTCAAAGCACAAACTCTGACATTCTAGACCTAAATCTATAGTAAGATTATCAACCATTATAAAAATATCCTTCTATTCTTTATACATTACATATTCCTTAGAGGTCTTACATCTATTATGACCTCAAAGAAGACTAGGATGATCTCTGTTAAAACTATCATGATTATAAGATTTATTAAGGCATTATTATTAAAATTCCTTGTTCAGGATTAAACTGTTTAAGTTACAGTACTTGATAAATTACTTTGATCTAGTTATAATCTCTTCTTTAGTATCTCTTTATATTTTTACTTTAAGATCAAAGAACACTGAGAAAATGAGGCTTCAAAATAAAATGACCGTATTCAGAAATCTATATGTAGCGCTAAAATTTCTAAAGGTCTTAACATTTCAATTCATATTACATGGGTAGGAGATTGGATTCAAATATCTGTAACTTCACTATGAGTCATTTGATGACTATATTTTATGCCTTGTTGTATTTGGTTTCATGGACACTGAAATGAAACTAGTCACATGATCAGGTTTGGATTCATTCTAGTAATTTGTGCCCACATGTAAGAGCTGAGGTAGGATTACCAGTGTGTCACCTATTGAAATATGCAATCTGGAATGAGACTGAGAAAGCTCAAATAACTTGATATTTTATTTTAGATAATGTTGCCTGGTGCTGCTATGGATTAACTATAATCATCAACATATAAAATCAGTGATCTTTCACTTCTTTGTCTGTAAAATGGGGATGATACCTTTTTCCTGGGATAGAAGCCATGAACTACATCAAGGGTAGAGCTCCGTACTGGGTACAAAATAAGCTCTCAATTTATTGAAAGTAGATTGATTGCAAATAATCCTTTCGGCTTTTATGTCAGTAGAAATGACAAGTTGATCATTTGTAATATGCAATATAGGAAGAACTTTTTAGCGTAGTGTATGTGTATATGTATGACACCTTGAAGAACTTTCATTATTTAAAATTAAGTTGAAACTTCTGTTTGCTTCATTGTTGTTTACATTGTCATCCAAAGAAACTGAGACTGCCTATGAAACAGAAAGTTTTTTAATTGTGGAGTGTATTAGAATCACAAAGTGGGAAGCACAGACTTCAGTGAAAAGCAAATGTGGGAGGGACTTGGAAGGTCTTTTTTAGGAGAAGACAGAGTTGAAAGTATTTGAATAGAATATCTGTTAATAATTGTAATTGGAAGATTAGTTTACTTTTGTCATTCATACAGACTACTTTGGACCAAATTATTGTCCTGCCAGTGAGTTTAGTTTCTGCACAACTCAGGGTGCTCCTCAGTAAATCACATAGTTCCAGCGTGTGAGCACTCCTTATAGGGTGCTCACCACTGCACCAGTAGTCTTCATTAAACGTGAATATCTTTTCTTTAGTAATTTTCATTATACTTTAAATGACTATTGTAAGGTAATGTGTGTTCCACTTTGACATGGATTATCTTAATTAAACTACATCACAACCCCTGCATATAAGTGATGTCTTAGTTACTTTCTATTGCTGAGAATAAATCTCCAGCACTCAAAGTTAAAGGAGGAAAGGCTTATTAACTCACAGTTCATAGTGGTTTAGCTCCAAGGAAGGGTGGCATGGCAGAGGAGCATTGCAGAGGACAACAGTTCATGGCAGGCAGAAAGTATCAAAAGGCAAGTAAGCAAAGGACAAGATAAGCTTTTTTCTGTCCCTTTTATTATATCCAGGCTACAAGTATTAGGGTGGTGCTAATGGAAACAATAGACTGATTTAGTCATCATGCACCCTTAATTCTAGCACACTTAATCCTAATATTGCACCACGACACAATAACACACACTACATTCATTCACCTTTGAAAAATCCTCACCTATGACCACATCAGGCTATGGGGGGACATCAAAACAAAAGCTCATGACAGGTGGGGTTATCCTCATTTTATTTATTTATTTATTTATTTATCTATCTATCTATCTATCTATCTATCTATCTATCTATCTATCTATTTATTTATTTATTTATTTATTTATTTATTTATTTATTTATTTATAGTACTGGGGATTGAACTCAGGACCCTCAGCTTGCCAGGCGAGCACTTATTCTACTGAGCTATCTCCCTGGCCCCAATCCTAATTTTAACAGGTATCTATAAGGAGATATGAGATGTACAATGAAGCATAAATTTTGAGCTGTAGAAATGGATACCTGTAACTTCACTTGGAGTCATTTGTGGCATATGTGTACATACATGCAAGGTGACTACAGTTGAGATGATGAATGTCGACATCTCCCATAGCAGTTTCCTCATACCATTTGTAACCATATCCTCCACACTATATTTCTTGCCATTGTCTTACCCCAAAGAAGCATTAATGTCATGGGACAGGGAGATGGCTCAGCGGAATAAGTGCTTCCTGGCAAGTGCAAGGGCCTGAGTTCAATCCCTGGTTCTGCAAAGGAAAAAAAAAAAAAAAAAAAAAAAAAAGCTTCTTCTTAGCCGGGCATGGTGGCGCATGCCTGTAATCCCAGCACTCGGGAGGCTGAGGCAGGAGGATTGTTGTGAGTTTGAGACCAGCCTAAGCTACAAAGTGAGCTTAAGGCCAGCCTGAACTGCATAGTGAGACCCTGTCTCAAAAAGACAAAAAAAAGAAAAAAAAAAAAAGAAGCATTAATGTACCTCCTATCAGTTTGACTCATTTACAGGGAAATTAATGGATGTTGAGACCATTATTCTAGGATAAATTTGTCAGACACAGGAGATTAAATATCACATAGTTGATGTGATATGAGAAACCCCAAATATGAAGAATTTAAAGAGGAAATAAGGATAAATGGTAAAAATACAGGGAGACTTGAAAACGAGTCAGAAGAAAGTTTAATAGAAGAGTGACAAAGAAAAGAAAGTATTCAAAATATAAAATATGCATGTAATAATTACCAAAATCTAATATAATTAACATGTATAACAAACATGTACTAATAAGAATCAAATCAAAGCATTGGTATACCTTCTGTGACTATAGGCTACTTTCCATTTTATAAAGATTTATGTAACTAGAATCATACAGCTAACGTGCTAGTTTTGTTTGCTAGTTTTCAATTGACATAGTATTTTTAAGGTCCATCCCTGTTGTACCATGTATTCATACTTCATTTCTTCTTAGTGCTCAATAATATTCCATTGTACTAATACTTTTTTTTTTTTTGGTGGAACTAGGCATTGAACTCAGGCTCTTGTGCTTGCCAGGGTAGCACGTATTCTACTGAGCCATCTCCCTGGCCCCCCATTGTACTGATATTGATGGACATTTGACTTATTTCCATAAGCTAAAATAAAAATGTTCCTGTGAACATTTGTGTACACATTTTGGTGAGGATGTGACACTTGTTTTTGTTCCTTTTATCCAGGAACAGAACTGTTGGGTTTTTATAGGAATTCTGTTGACCTTGAGCAACTACAAAACTATTCTACAAGGTGGCTGCATGTATGTTAACACCCATGATAGCTTTTAAATACATGAATAAACTAAATTAGACAATTGAAATACATTGTTTCAGGACACAGAGCTATTTGGTGCCATTAAATCAGAATTTTCCAAAGTTCAATATTTCCAAAATTCAGTTAAGGTCCTTCCAGATCTTAAAATTCAATTAAGGTCCTTTCAAATGAGGTCCTTGCAGAAAAAGGTGTTTCTCGGATCTACTTACTTCATGGTATGGCTAGGCTCTGAGTCAGACTGTATGGTTTTTTGCTCCATTCCAGTTAGTAAGGCAAGAGTTTTAACTTCTCTTTTCTTCAGATTGTCATTTCTGAAACTTAAGGTAATCTTAGAAACTAGAATATAGAATTTCTAAGTGATTAAGTTAAATGTTATAAAACGCTTTCCCTAGAGCCTGGTGTTTATCAAGGTTCAATAAAGATTAGTTCTTGTGATTGTTATTATTGTTATTTTTCACTCTCCTTTGCGACCAGCTAATGATACACACAAAGTAACCTTTCCATAGTACTCAAAGTCTATGTATTGCATTCTACTGGATTATTTGAATTAATGACTGGTGTTTGAACACAAGATGAAAGTTACATACCAAGTAATTTCACATGCATGAAAAACATTGTTACTTATTTCAATGATAGCTTGTCTTCTGGAGAATGCACAAGGACTATCACTTGCCACACATTTGCTTTATGATCGGCCCACCAGTAGGCACTTGATTTCTAGGGTCTCATTGAATCTTCATAAGAAGCCTAAAAAGAAATATTTATCACTTCAACTCATAGAGGAAAAACCTGAAATTCACAGAGTGAAACCTTGCTCAAAGTCAAATAGTAATGGTGACAGTTGCCGTATTTTCAAAAACACTTTTTTTTCACCATTTCCAATCCTCACATATTTAAGTACCTTTATTTTTCATTTATTTATTTATTATGCATTTAAGCGAAGGGTTTACAAGGTGTTCAAGGTCTCACTACTAGATCGGACTCATAGTGATTCTCCTGTTTATAGCCTCCAAAGAGCTCGGATTGCAGGCCACCATGCCCAGTCTCAATTGCTGTCGCATCATGCCCCAAGGGCGGGGCCAGCATGCCAGGCCCAGGGATTGAACCCCTGGCCCTTGCACTTGCTTGCAGGTGCTTTAATTCTCTGAGCTCTTTGGCAAGCCCTAAGCACCTTTAAAGATGAAATTATGGACAGATTCTACGATTAGAAACTTTGCATCCCAGCATTTTACCATAATTGGGAAAATTAGTGGGCAGATAATTCGAACTTGCTGTAGCAGAACCCAGTAAGCTGCCAACATGGAATTCTGTTGACGCTTATTTTTCGTACACTTCATAATTCATTAGGTTTTTTTTTCAGAAACGGGGATTAAACTCAGGCTATTATACTTGACAGGCAAGTGCTTACTCTCCTGAGCTATCTCCCCAACTCCGCTTTTTTTTTTTTTCAGTAAGGTGTTATTGTAAGGGATGCCAATCCTAACTGGGTTCTTACACATAACTTAATTATTGGCTGGTTGTGAGAAATGTAGCCATTGTATACATGAGCCCATTCACTTTCTTTCCCCATAGGACAGTTACAATAATTAATACATTGTACATTGTTGTCTTCATAGTAGTTATTCAGAGTATAAGATGCAGACATGATATCTTGTCTATACACTATTAGTACAAGCCTTTCTTCTCATTGAACTAAGAGAAAGTTCCTTTTTATCTATCCCAACTTTTTTTTATACACACACATTTATATTTTTTCCACTACAAAATTGTCTTTCATTTGTATCCCCCTAACAGCCCATTCACTTTGTCTCTCCACTTGCATGCAAGGCAGGTTCATAATGTGCTTGTTATACGATTTGGAGGGTTAAAAGAAAGTTTTCAGACTGCTAATCCAATTTGCTATATACTGAAGTTCATAGCAGCTTTGAAAGTAGAACATGACTTTGCCTAGTGGACTTGAAATCCTGCTGTGGAATACAGAGTAGCCTCCAAATCCCAGGATTGAGCCAGTGGAGCATTCTGTAGTGCTGCAATATTATTTTAGGGGTGTGTGTGTGTGTGTGTGTGTGTGTGTATGTGTGTGTGTGTGTCTGTGTGTGTGTGTGTTTGTGTCTGTGTGTGTGTGTGTTCTTTATCACTGGTCAGAATCCTTAAAGAAGATTCATATAGTAAAGAACAAGAGAGTTTATTGATCCCTGTTATTTCTCAAAACTCATTTTTAATGTCCATCAGTAGTCGCTGGACTGTGTCTGCCTGATGAGAAAAGAGGACAAGATTGGTGGGATGCGTGAAAGCCTCACACCCCCCTGCCCCTCCTTATTACCTTGACTCCAACAATTCTTTTTCTTTTTGGCAGAACTGGGGACTGAACTCAGGCCCTTGCACTTGCCAGGGAAGTGAGGCCATCTCCTTATTCTACTGAGCCATCTCCTCAGCGTTCCAAGAATTGTTTTCTCTGGTCCAGACACAAGATCTCTTGCCTCTGCACTCTCCAAGTTATATGACTTAGAGGAAAAAGATAAAAGAAACCACCTATGATTTTATTGATGAATTATATTAAGAACAAGAGAAAATGAGTTTGGGCTTCTTTTCACTGTATTTTTAATTCTTCTTTCCAGTGTGCCATAGGAATCCCATTTTCAGGACCAACCACCCTCCTTCTTCTTCACACACAGAAAGTAAAATGGGTAATTATCTCTCAGGAGCTTCTAAATTGTTCCAATTAACCTGACCATTTTTTGTAATCAAGGCCAAGGAGAGAAGGATTTAAAGCTATCAAACACCATTTTATGGACTGTAGATAAGTAACAGGAAGGGCAAGGCACTGTTCTATAAAGAACTGACTCCGAAATGACATAAGGTTGCACTAAGGGACTTTTTTGCCACCCCTACCAAGAAGAGAAATGACATTTTACGTGCTTTTAATTCTGCTGTCATTGTGATCACAAGTATATGTGTCCACTGATGCTATTTGTGGATGTTTCCCGAGTGAGGCTTTAACTGCTTTCTCAGGTAGGCAGGTTTTGAGCACTCGTTTGAATGCTGACATGGACTATAATCCTACACAAGTAGTTAAAACTTTATGAAACGCTGTTCTTATCTATATGTCAGGACCTTAGCATAGTTTATCTTCACAACACTAGTGGGTAGATACTCTCTCCATAGTTTCAGTGATGGTATTGAGGCTCAGTGAATCAAAACAGCCTTCTTGTGTTCGTATTTTAGTTTGCTGATAAATCACGGAGTTCATTTCTCTTCTTACTCCTTTGGGGTTTTTATTACTGTTTATTGCTTTTGTTGTTCACCTTTACTTTACCCCTTATTGTTTACTAATGTCTAATATGTGCTCAGCCCCTTGTTAGGTGTTGCAGGGATAATGGCTGTGGACAGATTATAGTGCCGTATAATGTAATAAATTCATCTCTCTATGTCTGAAGAGACAATGTTCTAATATCTATGTTGTGAAATTCTGCCTTCCTTCCACAATCATTATGTTCAACTGAGTGAAAGAATACAAATGTGCTACATTCCTTAAGGAAACTGCATTATATAGGTGATATACACCCATTTATATAAACATCTGTTACAACAGCTTTTGAATGTTTGTAAACTTCCTCAAACATCATTTTTAAGCTTCAAGTGTCATTGAGACATGACTAAAATAAATATGCAACTAGAATGAGTTCATTTGAATCAGAATAAGCTAGTTCTCTTAATAGAAAATGTACATGAAAGTGGGTAGATTAGAAAGTAGACTAAAGGTTGGCTAGGCCTGGGGATGGGAATAAGGAGTTATTACTAATGGTAATGAGTCTCTTTTTGTAGGGATGGAAGTGTCCTAAAATCGGTGAAGATGGTTGCATGCACTGGTCTTCTTTTCAACTGTTGTCCCAAAGTAACAGACACTTACAATTTAAAGGGGGAGGGACTTATTTTGCGTCATGATTTTGGAGGTCCTTGGTGTGCTGGCTCCAAAACAGATATATGGGGGATAAAACTGATCAAACCATGGCAGCAAGGAAGCATAAAGCAGAGAAGGAAAAAAGAGCCCAGTGTCAGATAGAGTCCCAAGTGTCATGTCCCATGATTCACTTCTACCAACTAGGTCTCAGCTCCCAAAAGCCTATTTAACTATGACCTTGTTGATATGTTATCCCATCAATGAGGGTAGTGCTGTCATGATCCAGTCATATCTACATGAGTCTCTTACCCAAACAAGATGATAATCAAGGTTAATCAGTAAAGCTGTACAACCCCCAAAATTCACTAAAAATCACTGTTTACTTGAAAGAAGTTAATTTTGTAATATGTAGAATATACTTCAAAGCAAGGTGCTCAAAAGTTCTACAAAGTAAATTAGTAAAAACCTTTATGTTAGTGTTAACAGGAAAATACAGTGAGTTCAAGTGTTTCTTGACTGATTAAGTAAGAAACAAGGTCATGACAGCTTTACTGGGCTCCTCAGGGTCAAGATTTAAAGAGAGGAAGTCCCTCCTATCAGGAGAGCTTCTAGAGACAGTGGAGTGGGACAGGGCCACTACTCTATGAAAGAACAGGTCAAGGGATCACCCAAGAAAATGGTAGACTGGAGAGTAGGCTTGGGTGTTTAGTTGATATTATGGAGCAGTTCATTGCATAAACTCTGGGCCAGAGGTCTCAGAAGGAGAAGCAATGGTTTGAGATGTTTTATAGCTACTGGGCTTTTCTTATTTAAGCTTATTAAATGTTATGCATAGCTTCATAGGGTATGTACAGAAAGTAGTTAAAATATGTTTATTTGAACTATATTTTTTAAAAAATATGGTTGTGCAAGTCATACACAGCATGGAGAGAATTTGGAGCCAGTACACAGAGAGGAAGGCATCATGAGTTTTCAATCACCTAGTTGATGGTAAGTTGCAACCTCAAAAGTTATAGTAGTTAAGGAATCTACTATGGAGTCAGTTGACGTAGGTCACACACCAGTTATACAATGATCCAAGGCAAATTTATATGTCTCAGTTTCCTTATCTGTAAAACAAGGATGTGTGAATATTTACTTGACAAAGATGTGAGGATGAGGTGTATTAGTACATGTAGAATAAGTCTTGCCATAGTGTCCTGGATATAAGAAAAATTCAAAATTTTATAATTCTCATTATTATTCCAGAAACTTAAGTAAAAGCAAGTTTTAGAAACATTGTAAGAACAGTAGTTTTCATTAGTAAACTGTCTGCACTATTTCAATTGCTATAATTCCTAAATCAGCACTGCTATGAAATAGTTAAAAGTCTTCAATAGAAATTCAAATATCCACATATCATCAGAGAATAGGAAGTGAATCAACATCATAAATTTTTATTTTTTCCAAGGGAGCCTGACATGGATGGGTCATTTAGGCGGGCTGATTCCCTGATCCTATCATCTGTCTCTGTTTTTGATGATATGGCCTATGTCACTGAGGGTTAGATTAATCCATATATGCAAAAGCACCTAATTTACAATTATGAGAGTTGTTAAATAGCTTGGACCAGATCATGTGGCTACTAAATATTAAAATTAAGCGTTGAAGGCAGTCAGTCTCATTTTAGAACTCATGCTCATAACTATTATATTCTATAACTTATTGGCTATGGGTTTTAAGACAAATTTAAAATCTTTTACCCTTAAAAATTTTATTTTCAAAATATGAAGATGATACTATTCCCATATAATGGTGCTACAAGAGGTAAACAAGATACACAAAGCACTTTTAGTATTATTTAGTATGTAGAAGGTGCTTAAGAAATATCATGAAGTATGCTTGGCATTATGCTGACCACTTATCTGGGTCTTTTTTAAAAGTTATCTCCTGAAATAGTTACAGCTCATTGGAAGACAAATGAGATGGAGAGGTTTCAGTCTACATTTTACTTGATTCTCTATCTCAGTAAATGTTTTTCATGTTCTTTTGTGATTTGGATTAAAACCTTGGAATTGTCCTTTACTTTTCCTTTCCTCTCACACCTTGGTTGTATTTTTTTTTTTTTTTTCATTTTATGTATTTAGTACAAGGTCTCACTCCACAATTCAGACTCACAGTGATCCATCTGTTTTCGGCCTCCCCAGTGCTGGGATTGCAGACATGTTCCAACATGGTTGCTGGCTTAGCACACCCTGGCGGGGGGCGAGGGGAGGTGTCACAGCACATGGGATGGGAATCGAACCCTGGTCCCTGTGCCAGCTAAAACAGATGCTTAGTCTGCTGATCTATTTGATTCTATTCTATCAAAAAACTTTCACTGTGCCTGCAAAGTAAATCCAGAGTATGACTCCTGCTTATTACTATCACAGACTTACACATAGCTCAGAGTAGCATTACTTTCCAACTGGGTTACAGCAGAAACCTCTTGACTGATCTCCATTTTCTGTTGCCCTGGGATCCTTCACCATTTTCAACACAGCTGATAAAGTGACCCTGAAAAATTCCAGTTAGTGTTATGTTTCTGTAGTCCTATTTTTTTTTTTTTTTTCTTCCTTGGTAGATGCATGTGCACACACTCAATTTCTATAGTAGTAATCTAGTACTATATAATGAATTACTACAAATGCAACAGTAAAAAAAATAGCAATTACCACTCATTTATTATTTCACAGCTTCCAGGAGTCAGGCATCTAGATACTTTTGTTTTATTCTCTTAAACTCCCCTGTGCTTTCCCTGTTCAACTCTCCCTTCACTAGATCTGACACCTGGTAAATAATGTGATACTTTTCCCTGTTGCAGAAGGTCATACCATTGGAATCATAAAACAAGTTGCTTTTCTAAGTAGCTTCTTTAACTTCACAATATAAATTTAAGAACCACTTTAAGGCGTAAATCCATTCCTTGTGTCTTGATGGATTATTGTATGTATACATGTAGGTATGTTATTTCACTCACGTATTAAAGAGAATGAGTTACTTCTTCACTTTGGTAAATGTGAAAAAGCTGTTATAATCAGTTGTGAGCAACTTTTTGCATAGGCAAAATTCTAAAAGCATTTAACTGCCAGGGAGTTCAATTATTGAATATGAATATGCTTACATTTCTAAGAACTTACCAAATTGTTCAAAGATTCTACACCATTTTCCATTCCACCAACAATGAATGAGACTTCCTAAGGCTGTGAATCCTACAAGATTTTGATATTTCTTCAAATTTTACCCATTCTAATAAGAATGCAGTGGCAATTCATTTGTTGTTTTAATTTGTAATACTATAATGGCAAAAGATAGCAATATCTCTGTGATTACTGGCTATGTGTTTCTCTTCTTTGCTGAGGTCAAGCTAGTAAAAATCTTATTTCTAGTTTTCTTAGAGTCTTTATACTGAATGTATGTTAGCTTTTTATCAAATACTATTTACATTCCCATTAAATTTATTTTGTCACCTGTTAATGTGGTAGATCACATTACTGGATTTTTGCATGTAAAATTGACTTTGCTTACCTGTAATAAATTAAATTTTTATGATATATAAGTTTTTCTAAATTATTGGATTGAACTCAATATTTTGTTGAAATTTCTTACATGGGTTCTCATGAAAAATAATGGTCTATGATTTTCCTTCATTGAAATGCCTTCTATGGGCTTGGTACTCAAGAAATTTGGACCTCATAAGATATGTTATCAAGTTCTATCTCTGATTGTATTTTGTGGAAGGGATTTTGCCAATTTTTTTCCTTTTAGTCTAAATGTATGATAGATTTCCCCATTGAGAATATCTGTGTTTTTGCTTCTTTCTTTTGCTCAGTGTCAATCATTGCCTCGATTCTTTTTGTAGATAAAGACTAAATGAGATTATCTTTTTCCTCTTATAAAAGGTTGGATAATTTTAAGGACATAATTCTTTTTGTCTATATTATTAAATGTTTATCCATAGAATTGTTTGTAGAATCTGTTTATTATAATGTACATGAGATAAAGCTGTCTATTTAATTTATAATGTTAATAATTTGTTTGTTCTTCTTAATTGGCTATCATGGTTAAAATTTTGTTAAATTTTATTGACATTTCCAAAGAGCTAACTTTTGGTTTTGCTGATTTTCTCTGCTGGTATATTGTTTTTTATTTCCTTGATTTCTAGTTCTCATCATTTCTGTTGGTCTGTTTGCTCAAGGCTTAAATTGTGCTTCCTTTGGCTCCTTATGGTGGAAGCTTAGATTACTGATTTCAGATCTTTCTTCTTTTTTAATATATGCACTTAGCACTGTAAGTTTGCTTCTAAGCATGGCTCTTACTACATCCCATAAATTTTAAAAAGGTGCTTTTTTTTACTTTATCCACAATATTTTATATTGAATTTTTTTTCATCCATGTATTGCTTAAAAAGTTTTGTTTATTTTCCAAGTATAGTTTGATTCTCCTGCTATCTTTCTGATATCTGGTTTCACTGTCATTGTGAGCTGACCTATGTTGAAGGATTTCTATAATTTAGCATTTTAATATATGTTTTATAGACCTAAATGTAGGCTATAATAGTTCCTAACCAGGATGGATTTTAGCATTACTTACTTCATGGTGCACGTTTTACCTCTATTGAGAAATATTACACATGGCTAGCTGTTATGTTTTGTTAATTGAAATCCAAATATACAGTGACAAACACTTTAATTCTTATTTTGGAAAATAAATGTACACTTAATTTAATCTCATTTGCTCAGTTCATTTAAAAAATAATTATGGAGTGCTTACTTTGTACCAACCTCTTCTAGGCCCTGAGAGTAAAGCACAGTGAAATAGACAAATATTAACTCTAATGTCAATTATGTATATCATAGGCAACCAGAAAATGAATGTAATAATTCAGTGATAGTATGTCAGGAGGTTAGAAAATGCTTCAGACCAGAGAAAGTACAGAAGGGCTTACTTTGGTTTCAAATATGACATTTAAGACCTTGAAAGTGATCTTTGTTATTTGCATATCAAGAACAGGACTGAAGGCTGGGGATAGAGCTCAGTGGCATAAGCATCTGCCCGGCAAGTGCAAGGTCTTGAGTTCAATCCTTGGTTTAAAAAATAATAGAAATATATGGCTGAATAAACTGAATACCAACAACTATAGCTGAGCCAATCAGAGATCTAAAGTCACTAGGATAACTACCATCCTGAAGGCTACAAAGACAAGTAAATGTTATTGTAAATCATGGCTAGGATCTCTTTAAACTTATAAGAACACATATATGGGAATTTATAAAAGTTGTTGGAGTTTGAGTATGAACCAACTTGAAGGTAGGGAAGTTCATCAGGTCATTATAAAGGAGAGCCAAGAAAGATCTCTTCTTGGCAGGCACAGAGGGAGGGAAAGAAGAATCCTTGTCAAATAGGTCATTCTTCCAGGTAAAGACTTTGCCTGAATATTATTCTATCTGTGACAGGATATATAGCCAGCTGTAGTGCTACCTACGTGTATCCTTCCTTATCTACTAAGGGAAATCAATATCATATTTAATTGTGAAAAATGGTAGTATAGGAGATAACAACATG
>PVKA01028502.1:0-29284 GCA_004027165.1 Ctenomys sociabilis
AAGGCCAGCGAAAACTGCATAGTGAAACCCTATCTCAAAAATTAAATACAGAGATACTCTGGATATCATAACTGCTCATTTTTGTATTCCCTGTGTCCACATACTACTCATCCCTGGATGATCTTCCCATAATTTTAGGAATCACTTAAGGCCTTTTCTAATACTCCTAAGAATGGTCCAGTGAAAATCTCAGACTTTTCAATTGCCACCTCCCTGATAATTATAAGCCTTAAAACAATTTACAAGTTAAATAATGGCTATTTTTTAAAATACTTGGTTTCCTGCTTAATCATTTCTATTAAAAAATAGATGGGGCTGGGGAGATGACTCAGTAGAATAAGCACTTCCCTGGCAGGTGCAAGTGCCTCACTTCAATTCCTGGTTCTGCCAAAAAAAAAAAAAAAAAAAAAGAAAAGAAAGAAAGAAAGAAACTGCTAGACCTAGACTGGGGTCCTAAATATATCCATATTTCAAAAAGGAGTTCAAAACTGATACAAAATTTTGCATATGTGTGTCCCGTTCTGGAAAAAAAACTCCATTTTTTTTTTCTAGTTATTAAAGAGGACTAATATCTCCTCCTATGCCCAATCAACAAAGAAATGTTGTTCTAGAGGACAGGCACAAAGAAGCTCTTTGAAACTGGAAAGAAAGAATGGGAGTGGGTAGTATCTGCTGGGTGAGGCATGGGAGTTACTTGAGTTGGAGCTAGCTTAGACTACAGAGCAAGACCCACTCTCAAAACAACAAACAAAACCTGTAAAAGATATTGAGGATTTTCAGTCACTCACATTGGAAAACTATTTGTACTATAAATCTCTTGAAATGGTCCAAAAATGTCAACAGAAACTAAATTAATTGCAGTGGGGAGATGGCGTATCATAGTAGACATAGATGCTGAAGTAAGCTTAGCAAGGGCAGGGTGCCGTATCTACTCATTTTTGTATTCCCTGTGCCCACATACTAGTCATCCCTGGATGATCTTCACATAATTTCAGTAATCACTTAAGGACTTTTCTAATATTCCTAAGGATGGACCAGTGAAAATTAAAAAAAAAAAAAAAAAAACTTATCCTTGGGTGTTTTGACTCCAAGGATAAGCTGGGAGCGTTTGCTTGTTCTACAACAGACTGTGTGGGTTTTATTTTTTGGTATCTGCACATTTCAGATGTATTAATAGGATCCAAGGACCAAGCACGTTTCGACAGGAGTTCATCAGTAACTTACATTTTCACAGCACTCTGTAAAGCGTTTAGTCTCGCACCTTCCCAGGAGACTTTCACTATGTGCCTCTTCAAATGGCAGGGCGGCAGCAACCTTTCTTGCTAAGGAGTGTTCTGGTGTCATTTTTCCAGTGTCAAAGAGATGAAGAACGTTTCGGACAATATGGTGATGGAGATGCTAAGAGGTGCAACTTGGTCAAGGCAACTGTAAGCTGGGGTGCTGCTTCCGGGAAGGGCCAAGCTGACAGAGTTGTAAGGACCGGGCGCTGCAGCGGCCTGTGGCGCTTTCCTTCCGAGAGGGAAGGCGACAGGCGGCCATGGCCTCGGCGGGTGAAATCCCAAGGCGAACACAGGCCCTTCCACAGGGGCATGTGGTGGCCCCTAGAAGTTCCTGTCTAGAGGTCTGTCCGACTCTGCTCCCCTTCTCCCGCGGCCTTTTCTTTTGCCTTTCTTCTCTAACAGGCTCTCACCAGTGAGTAGCCAGCGGTAGCCACACCACAAACTCCACGAAAGTACTTCGCAGACTGAAGAGGCACAACAAATTCAAAACCTTGCTCGGGAGGCGCAGCGGCCCGCCCATCTCGCAGAGTGAAAGACAGATGAGCCAATCAAAACCCGGCTGGCGCCAGCATTCCACAGACAATGGGCGTGGCTAAGAGAAGAGGGCGGGACGGGATGGACGGTGCTGGTAAAACGACGACTTCCGCGTAAGCAGGTGAAGATTCCGACAGCGGAGCGAGGTTCCACGGGAAAAGCTTCCAAGGGCTGCGCGAGTTCGGTGCTCAGGGAGTTTTCCCGAATGTTCTCCCTCGCTACCAGCTCTATCTCTTTTATCTTCTTCCACCAAACCATTTACCTGGCCAGTTATAACGTGCAAGGTGTTTCCCAAAGGTAAGCGTGTTACAGCACAGTATTCTGTCACGTTACAGGAGACTAAAAGAAACCCTCAGTGTCTACATAACATGTGTTTGGCCCATACAGTGGTATTTAAACAAAGAAATGTTGAAAAATTGAATCACTGAACATTCAATAGCTGCATATGTTAAGTTTTTGTAACCCCAAATATGCATTTCTTAGCCTTTAAACCTCATGTGCAATTTGAGTTACAAAAGTCTGGATTTCTCCAATCCAAAAATTCCATCTGTACTGGGAATGAATAAAAGACCTGAATTTTTTTTTTCCTTCTGTAACAGTCTCAGAGGTTCTCAGACTTTCTTAAGTGCCCATGATCTATAGGCAGATAGTAAAATGTACAACAGTTTCAGCCGAATCTCCCTCTTTCTTTAAGGAAATCATTTAAATCTAGACAACTTGTTAAACATGGCTCCTTTCATTTAATGATAGTCTTGTCACTGGGCAGAGTCCAAGGAAGAGACTGGATCTCAGCTCTTTCCCACTGAGTATGTTCTTGCCTCAAGTCATATAAAGGGAATTTCAGAAGTCCAGCTGAGGCACAGAAAGGGTTAGTAGATAAAGTTAGATGGTAATAAAGAAGAAGAAAACATTGCCGCTAGATTAACTGGAACACACTCTGAGGCAGGTGTTCAGGCTGGTTGGCTCACAAAAGAAAGAAGCCAGCAATTAAGGACTAGCTGAGATGAATCAGTGTTAAGTTGATTGGTCATTTTTTCAGTTCTGCTTTCCATGTGTTTGGAGCAATTCTTACGGCCTGAGAGGTAATTGGGTTTACAAGAAATCATCACTTAGCCGGGCATGGTGGTGCATGCCTGTAATCCCAGCACTAGGGAGGCTGAGGCAGGAGGATTGTTGTGAGTTCGAGACCAGCCTGAGCTACAAAGTGAGCTTAAGGCCAGCCTGAACTGCACAGTGAGACCCTGTCTCAAAAAAGACAAAAAAAAAAGAAATCATCACTTCTTTTTCTTTTTTTTGGCTGGCTCTGGCTGCCTTAAAGGCAGGTCTGGTAAGGCATGTGGAGCTGAGGATCCAACCCGAGGTATCTTGAGCCTGACTTAGTTTGCTTAAGCAGGTGCTTAAACAACTAAACTAACTGGCAGGCCCCATCTCTTCTGTTGAGCAGGGTGATCTCATCTTAGAGTGTTCTATAGGTCTTTGCTTTTCCTTAAAGGACAAGCTATTACAAGTTTGAGACTTCTAGGCATGGCTTCAGCAGGTTCTGGAACTGGATGTTGTAAAAGCTGCTAATTAGATGTCTTCATAAATCCTAAAGACTAGTTAAGCCTATCTTGATATCCTCAGTCTTGAAAACGGATCAGCTGAATTTAGGGCTAATATATCTTGTTTTGCCAGTTTTTCCTAAATGATTAAAATTCTTACCTACTAGGCTGAGTCAGAATTTGATCCAGAATCTTAAGGACATAAGGCAGAAAAAAAAAATTGTAATTTTCTATATCTTTTGGACATATCTTTATTTGTTCTACCTCAATCTCACATAAATCTTTCTCATTTATGAAAGTAAATATTATTGAACTGATAGAAGAGAAAGAAGGCTTTCTATAGACAGATAATTCTGTAACTTTAAAATTTTCTAATTTAAAAATAGCGTCTTATAGCCACCACAAAAATCATTAAATTCTTCTCACCAAAATATTGAACTTTAGTTAAACTCTTGATTATGAAGAATTTCTTCCTCTAGAGTTAAGATACAGGGAAGAAATTATGAAAGCTTAGATCTGTGTTTAGGTTCTACCAACTCTTTTCTTAAAACTCCATCTTCAGAACTCTCAGCTAATGAGCACTCTTCTAGCAGCTTGGATGAAATATTCTGAATAACTTTCCTCAGCATGGTTAGAAATTTCATTAAATGAAAAACTAAATACATTAGAATACTTAGATATGAAACATTAATGAATTCAGTAATACGTTCCTAAGAAGAGGAGGCACTTAAAGCACAGGCCACCTATATTGTGGAACCATATAATGTGATGAAATTTGATGAATCAGTAAGGAATCACAAAATGCCTACTATGTCAAAAGAGAATGTTTCATGAGCTACATTCATAGGCCATTTGAAAATAAACCATCCTAGGATCCCAAGAGGCTTTAACAATGGACCAGACTATCTTTTGGACCTCAATATTATACTAAAGAAAGTCAATTAAAATGTTAGGGAAGAAAAAGTCAAAAAATTTAGTTAGATCATTAATTGGAAAATGTATCATGTTTCTAGAGTGTAGAAAACACAGAAAGAATCATAACTCTAATCCCAGGCTGAGGCAGAAAGATCACAAATTTGATGCCAACTTGGGCAACTTAGTGAGACCTTGGCTCAAGATTTTTTTTTTACATCTTTTGAGGCAGGATTTCCTGATGCAGTCCAGGCTGGCCTTGAGCTCACTTCATAGCCCATATTAGCCTCGAACTCACAGAAATCATGCAAATGATCCATGCCCCACTCAAGATTTTTAAACAAGATTGATTTGAGTCATTTGTAGAATGGATGCACTTTGAGACCATAATGTTAAGTGAAATAAACTGCACGTATGAGCTTCAATATTCCATGGTTTCTGTCATATGAGAAACCAAAAGTATAAGTAGATCAAAGAGCAAAATGAAAGATGGAAAATAGGAATTAGGGAGATAGACCTTTTGCAATGGAAGGAAGACCAAGAGATGATGTGTTATATATTCATACAAACTCCCCATGATGAATATAAGAACTCTATTCACTACAAACATGTACTAATAAAGGGCAGGGGAGATGGCTCAGTGAAATAAGTGCTTCCCTGGCAAGCACAAGGGCCTGAGTTCAATCCCTGGTTCCACAAAAAAAAAAAAAAAAAAAAAAAAAAAAAAAAAAAAAAAACTAATAAAACCTAAAAAGGGCTGGGAGTGTACTTTAGTAGAGTGCCCCAGGTCCAATCTACAATATGAAACAAAAACCCTATAGTCATATATTTACTTCTGTACATATTTTTCCTGGATATCTTCTCCCCAATACTTGGCTGAATCTTACTTATTCTCCAGGAACAAGCTCAGATCATGAATCTTGTGACCTAGCCTTTAGTCAGCTCCAACCTTCTGAATAGCTATAGAATTCAAAATATTTATTTGGCATATTTGCTTTTCACCATATGTTTATAATTTATGTTTACAAATATTTCTTAACTATACTTTGCCTCAGTAACTAAATTCTAAGCTAGTTAAGATTGTATTTACCACTGTACCTGACACAATATTTTGAACATGAAAATAAGTTTTGATGTAAGAATGCCTAAATTTAGATTAATGTTAAAAATCATTTTGTGTTAGTTTGCTATGTTTTTCATAACAAAATATTGCAGACTGGCTTACACATAGAAATTTATTTTCTCACAATCCTGGCAGCTAGTTGTTCATGATTAAAGCATAAGTAGGGTTAGTGTCTTCCTGTGGCCTCTCTTCTTGGGTTATAGATGGCTCTCTTGCCTTCACAGAGTCTTTCTTCTTTGTGTGTACAAATATATGTGCAGACTTGCTTTTCTGATAGGGACAGCAGTTTTAACTGGATTAGCACTCACCTTAAAGACCTCATTTTAACTTAATTGCCTCTTTAAAAACATTCTTTCATTTATTTCATACTTCTTTTTTTTTTTTTTTGGTGGAACCAGGGATTGAACTCAGACCCTTGCACTTGCCACAGAAGCACTTATTCTGCTGAGCCATCTCCCCAGCCCCTATTTCATACTTTATATGGAGCTTTTCAAGTAAGAGAAATCATGTGATATTGAAGTGGAAGACAAGTAGGAAAAGTGAGAAAGAAAAAAAAGGTTTTAAAATCCAGTGCTGACAATATATCTAAAAGTGTACCTTGACTAGTACAGTTGTTTTACATGTTCTATACTCATTTTTCTATGTTCAGTCCATACATATGAAAATTAACTTTATAAGTTTTGATAAATAAATCAACATATCAGAAAATAAAAGGACATAGAGGAAGAGGAAAAGAGAAGGGAGTTTGAAATGTATTATATACATGTACCAGTTCCCTGCAATGAATGTAATCATGTACTGCAAACGTGTACTAATAAAAGCAACAACAAATACAAAAGAATCATTCTCTCCAAATACTTCCTTCCTGAGGGACTAAAGGTTGAACATCAATATATAAATTGGGGTATAGTGGAGCACACGGGGGTAACACTTAAAAAGCATAAATATTCAGGAGAGGCTACCAGTCATTTTTTAGGAATTCTCATCTTTAGGGCTGGGGTTATAGTTCAGTAGTAGAGTGTTTACTTGGCATGCATGAGACCCTTCACAATCCCCAATATTGTGAAGGAAAAAAAAATCTCTTTAGATTTCTAGATGGCATAAATACAGAAATCAGATTAGTATAAGGTCCTAGGGAGTAGTAATAAGGCCTGTGGTGAATCAGGGTATGCTTGTCTGGACAAAAGATATTCAAATTAAAACTAATAACCATTTCTCCCTTCTTTACTCCCCAGTTTGGCTGGTTTTGACTCAGTATCAGTTTGCAAAAATCACCACCAGGTTATTTCATTTGGAATCATAACCATTCGTAGTAATATTAGAGACATATTATAAAGTACATTTTCAAGTATTTAAGGACATACTTTCCAGACCTTGTTGGTTCACACAATATTTTCAGTTGAATACTGCTGTGGTGAAGGAACTGCACTAAGTGTCATCCTGGGATCAAGATCCATTAATTTGCCCACAGTTATCCAAGAATTTCAAGGACATCCTATTTTTGAGATCATTTATCAAGTGCAAAACAACAGTAGTCCCCCCTTATCCAGTTTTGTTTTTCACAGTTTCATTTACCCTTGGTCATTGACAGTCCAAAAATATTAAATGAAAAATTCCTGAAGTCATTCAGGTTTTAAATGGCACTCTGTTCTGAGTAGCACGATGAAATCTTGTTCTAATCCATTCTATCAAGGATATGAATCATCCCTCTGTCTAGCGTATCTGTACTGTATACTCTATACCCACCTGTTAATCATTCAGTAGCAGTCTAAGCTGTCAGATGCATCATTGTATAATGGCAACACTTAACATTTAAGTAGGCTTTATTTTACTCATTAATGGCCCAAAGTATAAACTTTTATTACAATATATTGTTAAAGTCGTTATTATTATTAGTAGTAGTAATCTCTTACCATGCTCATTTTATAAAATTAAACTTTACCACAAGCATGTATGCATAAGAAAAACTATAGCTTATATAGATATAATATAATATTATCCATGCATGATTTAGGCATTTTTCGGCAGAGGAGAGAGCTTGGAACATAACCCTTGTGGATAGTGAGGGACTAGTATAATCATAATTTTTTGTACAATTTTATCCTATAAATAAATTAGAACTTCAACAGAAATTCCTTGCTACACTATATACATTGATAAGGCCAAGACTCTTCCAAGTACAAAGATATAGTAAATGAGACAAAAATAATTACAGTGTAGGACAAAAGTGAGAAGACCATAAGAAAATTATAGATAAGTGCTATCTGAAATTATAGGAGAAAAAGATTTCAACCAGATAGATGTATTAATGAAGGAATTTAATGCAGTTAAAATTAATCTTTTCATGACACTTGGTACCCCTTGTATAACATTAATCAAATGTGTTATTTGATAGTCATTTGTGTGTGTTCATACTGCCTCAAAATATATACAGAAATGCACAGGAATGTGTAAGTCTTCATATGTTTCACTCAGGTGCTAAATGACCCAAAAGTAGTTACTGCTACCAAAAAGAATCACCCAAAAGTTTTAAAAAAATAAACTCTTCTCAACTCTACTTCTAAAGATTCCAATTTGGTAGGCTTAGAGAGGTGGTAAAGAATCTCATTTTAAAAAAAAATACTGAGACAAGGTCTCACTAACTTGTCCAGGTTGGCCTGAGACTTGATCATCCTGTCTCAGAGTACTGAGTGCTGGGTTTACAGGTATGCACCATTGCACTGGGCTGAGAATGTCTATTTTGAAAAGTTTCCCCCCACTTAATAATTTTGATGATCATCCCCATTTGGATTCCACTGCCCTAGAGCACCTAGTATGTACTATGCTCTCAATAAATTCTTGTCACATTAAATGAACAGAACTGTGATTTAGTAAGATTAATAAGACCCCAGTGTGTAGGATGAATTAGAGTTGGAAATATCCTAGAGGCAGGAAAATCTTATTACACACATCCAGCTCAGACATGAAGCAGCCCTAAACTAGAGTAGAGGCAATAGGAAAGAAATGGATGAAAAACACTGGAAAGGTAGAACGAACAGAATTAAATGAGACTTAATATAATGTAGTGGTCGTTAAAATACAGACTGCCTAAGTCTTCTTTAGAATGTTGATTTCTGTGCCCAGACCTTGAAAACGTATTCAGCCAGTTCAGGGAGAAGGATGTAAATCTGGACTTTTATTTTTAGTGTATTTAGTCCATTTCTGTTTAAGACCTCAGTTTACAAACATTCTGATCTGTTGACCATTTTGAGGGAGGAAAATGAAAGACTGAAAATGAGTGCAGCAATCAAATATAGATTGACAGGATTGTAAAATACACTGAGAATTTGGTTTAAGGGGAAATTCATTCATGAAGCTATTCAAGTAAGAAATGTCATTTAGGCACTCATGAAAAGGTAAGAGTAAAGAAGAAAACCTGCAACATGTATGTGTTATAAAGATTTCTAAAAGAGATCGAAGAAAAAGAAAAGAATAATAAAATTCAGTTGGAACTTCTCCTTGCATTGATCTTGAGGAGGCAGCTCGTGTAACAAAAGGTGGAAAGAAAGCCTATGTCAATAAAATAAAACAAGAATCTCAGCTACATGTGGTGGCCCATACCTATTATCTGACATTGATAAGAACTATAGGAACTGTGGGGTAGGCATAATGAATTGACATATATCTGTTATTACTGAAGACAGGAAGTTCTGTGGAAATATTTTAGGATTGTATGAATTGAAAGATAAGTTGAAAAAAATCAAAGCTAGAAGTATTTAAGCATAATTTGCAAATGTAAGAGAAATATTTAAGCATGACTATGCAAATGTAAGAGATGCTAGGCATAGTAGTGTATTCCTGTAATCCCAGCACTCCCGCGCTGAGGCAGGAGGATTGCTGTGAGTTTAAGGCCATCCTGCACTCCTAGTGAGACCCTGGCTCAAAAAAGGAAACAAACAAACAAACAAAAAACTAAGATATCATTATATTAAAGAGATAATCTCTCAAGTTGATTTTAATTTGGTCCTTTTTTACAAACACGTGTGGAGTGCTGATTTTCAATAGATTGCAGCAAGGGAGTCATATTGTTTTTATTCCATTTAGGGATTTCTACTTTTGATAACATTTGAAAATAATTATTAAGAACAATATCAAAGGAAATAAAATGTGATGAATAAATACACATATAAATAGGAAACATTACAAGGTCCTGAGTTCAATCCCTGGTACCACAAATAAATAAATAGATAGATAGATAAATAAATAAATTATTAGACAAAATGAGATTTTTTTAAAAAGCCTTTCTGATAAAAGAGAATAAAGAAAATGAATAAATAAATTTAGTTAGAAATTACCTTTTTAGAAGTAAAAGGAAACAAAGTAATTGCTGATATATAGAGGTTGTTTTTATTATTTTCATTTATTTATTTATTTGTCTTTTTTTTTTTTTTGAGGTAGGGTCTCACTATGCAGCTCAGGCTGGCCTTAAGCTCACTTTGTAGCTCAGGCTGGTCTCAAACTCACAACAATCCTCCTGCCTCAGCCTCCCAGTGCTGGGATTAAAGGCCTGGGCCACCATGCCCAGCTGTTATTATTTTTTAAGATAAACTTTAAAGAAGAAAAACACTTTAGAGAGAAATGTCTTGTTCAGACTCAATAACTACATACTTGACAGTTGATTAAATATGTCTCTTTTTGCCATATTCTTTATTTTCAGTATTGCATAAGAGTTTAATAATATATTTCCTTTGTTTTGCTCTCACTGTTTGTTGTTTTTGTGTTTAGGGAAGGGTCTACAGGGTGTTCAGGGTCTCACTACTAGATAAGACTTGTAGTGATCTGCCTGTTTACAGCCTCCCAAGAGCTGGGATTACAGGCTTGCCGCACCACACCCAGTCTCAATTGCCTTCTCAGCACACCCCAGGGGTGGAACCACATGGCAGACCCAGGGATTGAACCCATCTCCTGCGCCTCCTGCGTGCTCTCACTGTTTTGCAGGTATTAATCTTCTCTCCAAACCAGACTGCTTGAATCTAGCTAATATCACATATTTTTCTCTTTTTTTATGTCCCCTGTATAGGACACTACTATGTACATAGTGAAATAATTAGTAAACATTTATTTACGTCTAGTATTGGTGATTTCTAAGTAAGCCCTTAGGGATATTATAATTGCAATTAGATTTAACATTCATTCTGAATATAAAATTGCTGCAGCATTCTTGAGAATTCCCATTATTCAAAGGTGACCTTCCTATATGTCCCAGGAGATGCAGACCTGACAAAGTGATTCATACCTCTTGAAGTCACAAAACAGTTCTTTGTAATCTGCCTTGACTTCCCAACCACTCAACACCTAAAACTACTAAAATGACTAGTAGAGATTATTTAAGCTACCCCTTATCAAGTGCAAGTAAAAAGACTATGTATTGGGTTGACATTCAATAATGCATCCTCAAAAAATGCTCTAAACAATGAGTACAAATTTTGTGACATTAGCACAGTGCATCTTCCATTCTCTCTCTCTCTCTCTCTCTCTCTCTCTCTCTGTAATTAATGATGAAATCATGTTGAACCTTCAGCTCAGGAACTGCTGTGGCTAAAAGCCTAACTTTGAAGTAAAAAGTCTTAGATTCTAAACTATGCTATTTACTGAGTGAAGTAATTAATATATAAACAGTTTGTTCATCTGCTGAGTGAGCATTCTAGTCTCAGATTTATTGTATTAAGACAATTTAGATACTGAACCTAACAGTAATAGGTACCTACTAAATATACAATAAAAGTAAGTTTAATTATGATTCTTTTAAATAATAATTTAAAATTTGGAAAAATTGCTTTTTAATAAGAAGTTTCAAAGGCTGGAGGCATAGCTAGTAGTAGTACCATGTACCTGGCATCATCCTATATATGTAGTGTCCTAGATTCAATCCCTGGTAGAGTTCTCTCTCTCTCTCTCTCTCTCTCTCTCTCTCTCTCTCTCCCTCTCTCTCTCTCTCTCTCTCTCCCTCTCTTTCTCTCTCTCTCCCTCTCTCCCTCCTGCTCTCCCTCTCTCCTCTCCTTCTCTCACTTTGGAATGATGTTTAATTCTGGAAATATAACCAGAAGGGATATAATTGGGTTGAGTGGGACTTCTAATCTTAGCTTTTTGAGGCATCTACATACTGATTTCCACAATGATTGTACCAGTTTGCATCCCTATAAACAGTGGAGAAGGGTTACTTTTCCTCCATAGCCTCTCCAGCACTTATTATTGGTTAACTTCTTAATGATAGCCATTCTTTCCCAGGCGAGGTGAAATCCATTAGTGTAAAGACCAGTAATATTAAATGTGTTTTCATGTATTTATTTGCCATTTGTATTTCTTTCTTGGAGAAGTGTGTATTCATCTCATATTTCTATTTTTGGACTGGGTCTTTGAATTGGGGGTGTCTGAGGTTTTTCAATTCTTTATAATCTCTAGATAGAAGTCCTTTGTCTGAGGGATGACTGCCTAAAATTTTGCCAACTCCGTGGGTTCATCTTTTAACTCTGTTGGTGAATTCTTTGATGTGCAAAAGATTTTTATAAGTTAGATCCCAGTTGTTGATTATTTTAAGTATTTCCTATGCTGTTTGATTTTGTTCATGAACTTTTCCCTATACCTGTGTCTTCAAGATTTTTACCTATGTTCTCTTCCAGTAGATTTATCTGTTTTAATATTTAGATCTTTGATCCATTTTGACTTTAGTGCATGATGATAGAAATGGGTTTCATTGTAAACTACAGCATGTAGAAAGCCAGTTTTCCCAGCACCATTTATTTAAGAGTCTCTCTTCCAGTGAATATGTTTGGTTTCTTTGTCAGAGTTAAAGTGGTTAAATATGTTTGTAGTTGTTTCTGCATCTTCTCATTTATTGCAGTGATCTTCATGTTTGTTTGTTTGTGTGTTTGCCAGTACCATGCTGATTTTATCACAGTAGTTTTGTTGTCCAATTTCAAGTTAAGGATTATAATGCCTCCTGCCTTATTTTTGTTTCCCAGGATAGCCTTTACTATTCTAGGGCTCTTCTGTTTACAAATGAATTTTAGGAATGTTTATTCTATTTCAGAGCAGCACACTAATA
The DNA here is from genome assembly GCA_004027165.1 of Ctenomys sociabilis. Lineage (NCBI taxonomy): Eukaryota > Metazoa > Chordata > Mammalia > Rodentia > Ctenomyidae > Ctenomys > Ctenomys sociabilis. The sequence continues at coordinate 12,475 of PVKA01028502.1, forward strand.
GTGTTTTGAACAAAACATTTTTTTAATTAAATGTTTTTCTATGCAGCATATTGTTGGATTTTGTTTATTGATTCACTTTTCCAGTCTGCTTCTTTTGATTTGGTGAATTGAGGCTGTTTACAATGATGGGTATAACTGCTATGTATTATTCCTTGTTGTTTTTAAGATGTCTTTCTTTTTGTTATCATTAGCCATGGTCCTGTCTTCAAGTTCTGAAAGCCGGTCTTCTGTTTCATTTAAGTGATTTTGCTATCTTTCAGTGGAATTATTAATTTTCTCATATGTGTTTGAATGTGTTTAACACATTTTTTCCTATATTTTTATTCAAGATTTCCATCACTTTTGTATGCTCCTGTATTTATAATTTATGTCTAGTCTTAAGTCATTATGGTTGTAATTTCCTTTCATCCTTGAGAGAATTTTTTTTTTTTTTTTTTTTTTTTTTTTTTTTTTTTTTTGTTGTTTTTTTTTTTTTTTTTTTTTTTTTTTTTTTTGTGGAACTGGGGATTGAATTCAGGCCCTTGTACTTGCCAGGCAAGCGCTTATTCTACTGAGCTATCTCCCGAGCCCTGTGAGAGATTATTTTTGATCTAATTTCTTCTGTAGCCTATGGATTTGTTTCTTTATTTTGGTTGCTATGATTTCAGAATTTCAGAAATTTCTTCCATTTTCCTCTATCTTGATGTCTCCTGGTCTTGTTCTAGAATAGGAGGCCTGAGATTGCAGTGTGCTTCTGTGTCTTGTCATTTTCTGTTTGAAAAACAAATTTATTTATTTTCTGTGTTGATTATTGTAAAAGTGTGTGTTACATGACTATGTCACTAGTATCAATGCCTCTCTTGGTAATTATGTTCTTTAGTGAAGCCTTCTCTGTGTAGGAAATTCTTGGTTTATATATGTCTCAATATTCTACCTTCCCAATTAATTAAGTGTATCTGTTTGGCTCAGTCCCCATTTCTTTGGTGTTGGGGTTTTGGTGAAGTCACCACTAGTATTTTTACAGAAACTTCACAATATTTTTAAGAAGGGAGAATGACTGGTTAAAACAGATATGACATCCTATCTAAAATGGTATAATTATCAATAGCATCAATTACAGTTTAGAAACTGCCAAGTTGTTGTGTATATTAATTTAGTTCTGTAAAACACAGAAATAAAATCTACAGTTGTATGACAGAGCTTTCAATATATGCAAAGTGTTTCCTCTTTGGTGTAGTGTTTTGCCTTGTGGTGGGGACATTTAAAAAAGAATAATGGAAAACACAAGTATAACTGAAAAAGAAGTAGAAGCAAGACTGGAGTAAAAGGATGATCATGCAAACTTTTGGAAGCTACAGATGGGGAAAAAACTAAAAATGAAATTGTTAGCAAGGGATTATTTAATTTTTCTGTGTTTTGATAACTAGATTAGTTTTCTGTGTCTGGAGTTTTCCCCAACTGTTTAAGAAAGAGAAAAATAAAGATAGATATAAAGAAAAGTGGGGCAGCCCTCACCCACCTGCTTCTATTTTCTGTCTTTGTTGCCACCCACAAACCTGGTTCACCTAACTTACCACCTATTGGGTTGTATTGTTCATGTTGCTTTGGATTTTTCTACTCTACTCATCCCACCTGCTGTGAACTCTAGTTGAGGTCCCACTGTATAGCTGCCATTTCCCTGGTTGTCTGATCCTACTAATTTAGTGGGGATGAGCCAGTCACCAGGATTTTGGGAGGGCTGGTTCCTTGGTCCTCTGATACAGGAAGGAGAAGCAATATCCCTCTCGGGCTAGTTTCCAGGTCTGTGATACAGATAGTCATGCCTCTTAAATAATCACTGATGAGAAGAATGAAATTATAAATTATCCAGGTATAGTTGTGTGCAAATCAAGATTAATCCAGAGGGCTAGGGAGATGTCTCAGTGGAATAAGTGCTTCCCTGGCAAGCTCAAGGGCCTGAGTTCAATCCAAGGTTCCACCAAAAAAAAAAAAAACAAAAAAAACAAAGATTCATCCAGAGTTTTTAGTTTTACCCTCTTTTGAAACCTGGATGCCTACACAAAATTGCTGTTTTATTCAAATATTATAAATACATATCTACAACAGCTATTCTGCATAAAACAATATTTATTATTGCTTTGAAATCTTTTTTTGAAAAAGATTCCTGTATCTTATGAAAATTTTACATGATTTCCACTGTTTATATCAGTGTCATCAGTTTACCAGATAAACCAATGCTAATTTTTTTTTTTAATTCTTTTTTAGGTACTGGGGATTGAACTCAGGACCTTGCACTTGCCAGGCAAGTGCTTATCCTACTGAGCTGCCTCCCTGGCCTTCATTCTTATTTTTAAAACTTTAATTCTGAGATTTTGCTGTTGGAGACCACACCCAGTCTCCATGTGCCAGCTCAGCGTGCTCAGGGGCAGGGCCTGTGCCACACGTGGTGCTAGGGATTGAACCCTAAAAATGGATTTCTTACGTGAAGTTCTGAATATTTGCCAATGTGTTTTTTTAAGGCAGCATTTTCATTGGTAGTTTAATTCTTTTATACTTAATTGCTGATTTCTTTACAGTTAATCTTTTTATTTCTTTTAAAATATTTTAATGTCTGTTTGATTTTTAAAGCATTTTTGTATTATAATTATTAGTCCTTCTAATCAGATATAATGGGTTATACATGTACACTATATGCTTTCATTCATGTACACTATATATGTATCTACCTCCTTATTACTTAAAACTTATCCCCATCATCCAGCCCCCTTATTCTTCATCAAATGATATTTTATTTTGAATTTTTTGCAGTGAGTTCACTACTGTTGTATATGAAAGATACTAACTTATATTTTGATTTTTATATCCTCCTACCTTGCTGAATTTGTTACCACTTTGACAGGATTTTTGGTAGATTCTTTTAAGGTTTTCTACCTAGAAATCATATTGTATGCATACAGACAATTTGACTTCTTCCTTCCTGACTGGAATATCTTTTTTTTTCTTTTCCTTTTTTTTATTAGTACACCTTTTAGTACACAGTGTGTACATTCCTTGTGTGGAGTTGGTACATGTATATAACACATCTTAATTCTTTTTTTCATCCCCTAATGCCCTCTCCCACACATATCTCTCTATTCTGTTCCTATTTTAGGAAAATCTGTCTCCCTATTCTCTATTATCTTTTATTTTGTTCTTTGGTTATAATTTGGGTTTATCATATAAGAGAAACCATGTGATATTTTAGCTCATGTGTCTGAATTATTTCACTTGACATTATGGTCTCAAGGTGAATCTCTTTTGCAGTAAATAACTGAAGTTTATTCATCTTTTTGGAAGAGTAGACCTCCATTGGGTGTAAATGCCACATTTTCTTTAGCCATTCATCTGTTAATAAGTATGTAGGCTACTTCCAAAATTTAGTTATATGAATTGCATTGCTATAAACATGGATATGCATGTATCACTGCAGTTTGATGTCTTTAACTCTTTTGGGAAGATACATAGGTCAGGAATAGCTGGGGAAAGTGGAATTTGGAGTTTTGTTTAATTTGTTTGAGGAATCTCCACATTCTAATTTCCATAGTATTTGTGCTAATTTATATTCCTACCAACAGTATAGAAGTACTCCACAGCCTTGCCAGCATTTGCTATTCTTTGATTTCCTGATGATGGCCATTTTTTGCAGGATAGGATACAATCTCAGGATAGTTTTTTTTCTTTGTTTTTATATTTCAGGGAAGTATCTACAGGATGTTCAGGGTCTCACTACTAGATTGAACTTGTAGTGCTATTTGTTTACAGCTTCCCAAAAGCTGGGATTACAGGCCTGCTCCACCATACCCAGTCTCAATCATTTCAGTGCACCTCAGGGGCAGGGCCAGCACAGCAAGCCCCCAGGATGGAACCCCCAGCCCTTGCACCTGCTTGCAGGCTCTTTAATCTGCTGAGCTGTTTGGCTGGCCCTCAGTGTAGTTTTAACTTTGCATTTTTCTAATGGCCAGCATTTCTTCATGTATTTTTTGTCCATTTGTACTTCTGTGAAGCATCTGTTCAATAAACATCTCCAGTTTTTGACTCGTGTTTTATTTGGGGGGGTCTATCTTTTTGAGTTTTTAATGTGCTATAAACACTAAACAGAGCTTTTGCTGGAAAAATATTTTTTCCATTGCTTCTTGACAGATTTCTTGGCTAACATTTCCAGTACTATGTTGAGTTGTGACATTGGATTCCCTAGTGTCTGTCCTGGTTTTAAAGGAAATGCTTTCAGTTTTTCCCCATTCCAAATGACACTGACTATGTCATATACAGCCTTTATTATGCCAAGGTATGATTCTTGCATACCTAATGTATTAAAGAGTTTTTCTTTGTTTTTTTTTTTGTTTTTGTTTTTGTTTTTTTTTGGCGGACCAGGGATTGAACTCAGGCTCTTGCGCTTGCCAGGGAAGCTCTCATTCCACTGAGCCATCTCCCCTGCCCCTAAGAGTTTTTCATCATAAATGGATATTGAATTTTTTTATTTTATAGAGTACAAAATATTATTGAAACAGAAAAATTACAAGTGATACAGAATTTTACTTAAAAAGTAGTATGAATTTATAGTATTTGTTGTAAGACATTGTGTTGTCTTCCAGCCATATATTCATATTGCCAGATATATGCATGTAAAATTGGAAGAAGAAAGAAATATATAAGAAATTAGGGGGAGAAAAAGGAGAAACAATTGAAAAAGGGGAACAAAACAAATTAAGCATTATCTGCTCCTTTCAACAAGCCAGCAGAAATGCACACTACAGTTGTCTAAACCATCCCGTTTACATCTCTTTCCACCAATCCTTCTCCTGTCCTTTGGTTCAATGGATATTGAATTTTATCAAGGACTTCTTCATCTACTAAAATTATGAGATTTGTATCTTTGATTCTACACATATGTTGCATTACATTAATTGATTTGCATGTGTTGAACTAACCATACATCCCAGGAATGAATTTCCTCATAATACGTATGTGGTCTTTTAAATAAGATGCTTAATTCAATTTGTAAATATTTTGTTGAAGCTTATTGCATTTATATTATTAAATGATAATGGTCTATAATTTTTGTTTGTAAGTATATGTATGTGCATATGTGTGTATAAATGTGTGTGTGGTGGTGAATTTGGTAGTGGTTTAATACTACTAATACTAATGTAGAATATATTTGGAAGTGCTCATTCACTTTCTATTCTATAGATGAATTTGAGGAGGATTGGTACTAACTCTTCTTTAAAAGTCCAGTGTAAATCTGTCATGGTAGTGCATACTTCTAAACTCAGAGTCTTAATTATTTTTTTCATTGCTGAAATAAAGTGCCTGACAGCCAAGGTTAAAAGTGGAAAAGTTTATTTAGCTCACAGTTCATGGAGGTTTCACTACATAGTTCCCTGGCTGTGAGGCAGGGTGGCCTGGGAGAAGGGCAACTGTTCATGGCAGTGGAGGTTACCAAAAGCAGCAAGAGAAGAAGGGAGAGAAAACCACTTTCCTTTCTTTGTATTGTATGCAGGCTACATTAACCCTAGCATTAAGCTTTGAATCAATCACACTGTAGATTCAGCCACATGGGATAATTCGGCACCCCCATGACTGGTTTGAGGGAACATCCAGACACAAGCCATAAAACTCACCATTCTGGGAAGATTAGGCAGTAGAATATAAATTCAAGACATAACTGGGCAACTTAGTGAGACCTTGTCTCAAAACATAAAAGTTTAGGGCAGGGGTTGAAGCTCTAGCTCCGTGATAGAATTTGGCTGGATTTAATCCGCATAGCGCGCATGTGCGCGCGCGCACGCACGCGCGCACGCACACACACACACACACACACCAGTTAAAATTTAGTAGTGAATTTATCCAGTCCTAGGCATTTATTATTTGTTTATTATGAGACAGTTTCACTCTTTTTACATTTTACTTATCTTTTTTATTTGTTTATGGCAATGGAAATTGTTTTCAGAGAGTGTTGAGCAACATGCTCAGCACTTTTATTTTGAGATGTTTTAAGTCCTTATAAAATGCACAGGCTAGAGCCAGGGACATGGCTCAGTGGAATAAGTGCTTCCCTAGTAAGTGCAAGGGCCTGAGTTCAATCCCTGGCACTGCCAAAAAAGAAAAAAAGCCTCCAGCTTGTGTTTCTCCTGCTTTAGCTTCTCTCATAGTTGGTATTATGGTGTGTGTCGCTATTTCTTCTTTATGTCTTTTTGATTCAATTTGGTATTTATCAATTTGTCTGCTCCTTCTAAATTTTCCAAGTTATTGTCAAATATTTTATCAGTGTTCCCTAATAATCCTGTAGATATCAATGATGTTTATTGTAAAATCTCCATTAGTGACTCTAATTTTATTTAATTGTATCATCTATTTTTGTCAGCCATTATGGAGTTTGTGAATAGGAATAAATTGGTGCTGAGTTCTTTTGTTTGTGAACCAAATTGTTTGCAAAGAGAAGTTTTTGTGAACCAAGGTATTACTATATTTGATTCTCTTCTAGTTCTCCATTGCTCATCTACTCATCAGATTACTTTGTTCTGCTGTTATGATTGTGTTTACCTTTAAATACCCATTTGTGTGTGCAGGATTCCTTTTGTATTTTCTATAATGCTGACTTGAAGCTCAGACTATTTTAGTTTATTTTTATCTTGGAAAGTATTTTTCCTAGATTCAGAAAAATAACCCTTCTGGATACAATAATCTCGATTGACAGGTTGTTTTTTTCTTCTCAGTACTTTAAATACACCATTCTATCTCCTTTTGGTTGTCAGAATTTCTAATGAGAAATCTGCTGTGAATCTAATAAATGTACCTTTATTGGTGACTTCACATTTCTCTCTTGTAGGCTTTCATATTCTCTCTTAACTTTCAGTAGTTTTAAATATGTGATGAAGCAGTTCTTTTCTGGTCATGTCTAATTTTTTTTTTCTATTTTGGTTTTGAATGCCTCCAGTAATTGGAAGTCCATATCACTCCCAAGATTGTGGAATTGTTCCACTGTTGTTTCCATGTACCTCAGCTCACTCCCTCCTATCTATAACTTTCATTTTGATCTTTTAATATTGTCTCAGAGATCTTATGCATACTCTTCATAATTTTTTCTTTATTATTGTCCCTATATGATAGCTGATGCATCTTATGTTTAAGCTTTGTTTTTCTTTTTCTTATATTCAAGTTCTGATACTGTTTCTTCTACTTAACCTTACTAAACTGGTTAATCTTTCAGTTGCATTTTTTATTTGACTTATTAGTCTTTCCATTTCTAAGATTTTTATTTGGTTGTTTTTGGTTTTTAGGTTAACCAAATATTTTTGCTTTCTATTCTGTCTCCTCCTTCATTATTGTTGTTTGTTTTGGTGATACTTATTTGTGGCTTTGTTTGCCTTGTTTTGTTTCTCTGTGGTGCTGAGGATTGAGCTGAAGTCTTCAGAAATGTTTGGCCAAAGTTCTATAAATTAGCTACCCCCAGCTTTGTGTTAATTTTTATTGACTGCCTTTCAGAGTATAACACATGCACATAAATTATCTTACTTTTAATTAATGTTATACCACTTTCTAGCATAGGAACCTTACAATGAATTTCTACTTCCTTCTCATCCTCTGTATTGTTTTGTCATGTATTTCACAATTTCATACATTATAAACCCTACAATATATTACTTTTTCTTAAAATTGACAACCGTCTTTTAGTAAATGTAACATGTGTGAGATAAAATTTATCATCTTAACCATTTTTAGCACTATACAGTGTTGCTGTTTACATTGTTGTGCTACCCATCTGTAGAACTTTTCATACTGCAAAACTGAAACTCTTTACCCATCCCTCTGGATGGACCAACTCCTCCATTTCTATGTCTTAGCACCTAGACATTCACCATTCCACTCTGTCTCTATATGTATCTATTATAAGTAGCATTTACCAGTTTTTGTCTTTTTGTAATATTATAATTAATATCATGCTCTCTCAGTAAGCATAATGTCTTCAGGTTTTATGCATGCTATAATATATGTCAGAATTTCTTCTTGTCTTATTTTCTTTTTTTCCACCCACAGCAGCCATTTAAATGTATACGGTAGTATCTCATTCTGATTTTGGCAAGAATTTTTGTGAGCAGGGATGTCAGTAATCTTCTCTTTGCTTGTTAGCCATTTGTATATTTTCTTTGGAGAAATGTCTTTTTAACTCATTTAACCAGTTTTCAGTCAAGTTCTTTATTGTTGAGTTTTAGGAGTTTATATTATAAATACTAACTTTTTATTAGGTATATATCAATAGATATTTTCAGTGATTCTTAAGATGCACCTGTTCTGTTGTTTCATTTCATGAACAGCAGTTTTAAAATTTTTAATTTTTTTATTCAAAAACCTCTGAATTTTTATTTCTCACTATTTCCCAAGGTCACCCTACTCCAGTTGCCTCTGTCTCAACACTTTGGTGTCATTGGCCTTAGACACTAATTTTCCATCCACAATTTTGTAGGTTGTGGCTCTCTAGATGGTTTGCACTGAGGCATTGTAGGCAGTGGTACATGGTGATGTCAGCCTCCAGCTTGACCTTGATGGTCATCAGGGCATCATACTCCTGGGTCTGTCACTTCCCCTCTTCAAATCTGTGGCAGCTCAGACTCCAGGTGGAACAGATCCCCATTGAATTGATCCATCTGCATAGCATAGTGGGCCTCCAGGTCTCTCAGGATGTTCTCCAAGCCAACCTTCAGATTTCTTATGGATTCCTGGTCAATCTTCAAGGACTGGGCCTTATGCTTCAGCTCTGTGAGTGTTGTCTCAGCAGCTCCAACCTCAGCAGACTGTGAAGTGACTTCTGCGGTGTTCTTCTCAGTCTGCTAGAACCAGTACTTGTCCTACTCTTCTTGGTTCTTCTAAGCCAGCACATCATACTGGGGCCCTGATGTCTGCCAGGATTTTGCCAAGATCCTGAGATTTGGGTGTATCTACCTTTGTAGTCAACCTAGAGGCAGCAATCTGGGCTTAGAGGCCTGTGACTTTCTCCTCATGGTTCTTTTTCATGAACATCAGCTCCTCCTTCAGAGTCTCATTTTCTGTCTCCAGTTGCAGTTGGGTGATATTGGTGTCATCAGTGACCTTGTAAAACCAATGATGTTCTCCACAGATTGATGGCCAGCTCCATCTCGTATTTGACTCTAAAGTCATCAGCAGCAAAATGAGCATTATCAATCTGCAGGACAATTCAGGTGTTGTCCACAGAACTGGTGATGATCTGAGCCTTTAGCTCCTCAATGGTCTTGAAGTAATGGCCCCAATCACTAACCAGGGACCCCTTTCTTCTCCAGGTGCTTCCAGATCTTGCTCTCCAGCATACAATTTCCCATCTTCAGGCTCCTCACTCTTTCCAGGTAGGATGCCAGGCAGTTGTTCAGGCCCTGCATAGACTCCTCTCAGTCTGGATGCTATGCATGCTGGCCAGACCACCGGCCACTTCTGCAACCAAGCTGGAAGATGCCATGTCACCCTAGAGGATGGTATAGCAAGACATGGAGACCTGGGAGCCCAAGTCCCCAGCACCAGCGTAGATGCTGACACTGCTGCTGGCCCACCCAACCTGGTGGCTGGGGTCCTGTACCAAGCCCAGGGACTGGTAGTAGGTGGAGCCGGTGGTGATATTCATGTTGCCCAGGAAGGAAAGCAAGAAATTAGGACTCAAGATTGGGTCACTTTAAATTTTTGTTTAGTTCAGTGTACCTCTTTTCATTTTACTGCCTTTTTTCATTTATGCTGTTGTATCTAAGACAGTATTATGAAATACAACTAAAGTGTCTCCCCTCACATTTTTTCTGTTTTATAGTATTCAGTCTTACATTTACAAATTTAACCCATGTAATTTTTATACATCTTGTAAATATAAGGGTCCAATTTTTCTTTTGCATGTAGATGTTATTTTCTCAACGTTTGTCTTATAAAGTACTCGAGACAGAGAAATAATGTTTCATTCTTATCACTTATTTAATATCCTGCTTTTCATTCCTTTCCATACATCTCTATTTTCATATAATTTTTGCCTTCAGCCAAATAAAATTTCATTAGCTTATTTTGCAAGGCAGTTCTTTTAGTAATGTTTTTCTCATCTTTATTGACTATTTTGTTTTTATTTATTTTTATTACAGTTGTTAGCACATATTAACTATAGTGGATTGTTAACTGGTGGTCAACTTTTAGGCCCAGCTAAATTGAACTTTCACTGTGCTGAGTGTCAGAGACCCATCTGAGCACTGTTGCCAGCAGCATAAGAGACAGAACTAGAGAATCTATGTAGAGGCTCTTAGGGATGCTATTTGGGAAAACTATTGGAACAGTTGGAAGCTGCTGGTGCTCTTGGGCTATTCTGCTGGAGGAGCTGGTCATGGTGGATTTCCAGGTGAACTTGGCTGTTCTTGTCATCAGGGGAGCTCAAGTCCTTTCCTGTTATTGACAATGGCTACAGTTCATTTTGGGGAAGCTGTGGTCCTCATCTTGAGCATCACTTTCTGGCTTTGGAGGGGAAGACAGCACACTGCTCAGCTTTCTGGAAAAGCTTGTCATGTTGGCTTTCAGTGGGAACTTAGCTTCCTTCATTGCTGGAGGAACTCAGGATCTCACTGTTGCTGAGGATGGCTGTGGTACTTTTGAAGGGAGCTCTGGTTCTTAACTTGAGTATTGCTTCCTGACTGCAATTCAGATTCCTCAGCTGCTAGCACAGTGGGTTCCTTCATCCCACTGGCATAGACCATCTAGCTTCCACCACTGACCTTTAGGCCTTCCCAGTGCAGATCCCTGTAGTGGACCTGCATGTGACTTTGTTGGGGCTCTAGGCCTCCAGTTAGACTTGCAAGAGGAACTGTTATGGGCTCCAGGCTTTTAGCTTTACTCACACAGTTTATTAGGATCCAGACCCTCAGCTAGATTCCCTGGGATTTAGTATGAGGACAGATTTCTTGTACTCTTATATATGATTCTTTTGATAATTGTACAATAATTTTATAAAATGTGTCCTATATTGTATTGTTCCCCTTGAAAAAAAAAACCAGGTTATTACATACACAAAATTCTGTAATGGCCTTCATATTCACATTTTTATATATGCATATAATATGCTTTGATAATGACCACCTTCCCTGTTATCCTATTTTAACTCTTTCCAACTTCCCTTTTGTCATTTCTTAACTAATAATCTCCTTCTATTTTCTTGACATCTCTTTTCCCATCCTGCCCCATCCCATATATGAAAGAAAATATTTAGTATTTGTCATTTTGAGTCTCTCCTATTTCACTTAACATTGTAATTTCCAGTTCCATTAATTTTTTCCATAAGACATGGTTTGTTCTTTATGGCAGAATAATAGTCCATTGTGTGTAATAAACTTTTTGTTACCTATTCATCCAGTGATACATACCTGTGTTAATGTAGTAATGTGACTGCTATAAGTAGTTTCGTGACTAATGTTGATTTTCAGGTCTGCACAGTGTATACTGAGTCTTTTGGTTATATATCTAACAATTGTGTTGATAGATTATATACTAGTTTTATTTTTTTAAGAAATATCTGCTAGCAGAGATCCTTCATCCCACTGGCATAGACTTTGTAACTTCTACCTCTGAGCTTTAGGCCTTTCTAGTGCAGATGCATAAAGCTGGCCTGCATGAGAAGTTGCTATGGGCTCTAGGCCTCCAGTTGGACTTATAAGAGGAATTGTTATGGGTTCTAAACTTTCAGCTGGACTCGCACAGGATATATATTAGGATCCAGGCCCTCAGCTGGATTTTTTGGTCTTTAGTGTACGGACAGATTTCTTGCACTCTTGTATGATTCTTTGGATGACTGTACAATAATCTATTTTTCAGAGTGTTTGTTTTTCATAGTGCCTGCACTACTTATATTTCTAACAATATAAGGATTCCTTTACTTCCTGCATTATTCACTTTTTCCAGCATGTAGTACTTTTTATTTTCTTGAGTTTTTTTTTTAATGTACTTGGTTTAGGATCTCATTATGAAGCTCAGATTCATAATGATCCTCCTGTGTTCAGCCTCTCCAGCACTGGGATTACAGGCATGCAGTACCATACCCAGACTCAGTAGCTAGATCAGCATGCCCAATGGCAGGGCTGATGCAGCATATGGTGCTGGGTATTGAACCCCAGTCCTTGGTCTTGCCTACGCAGGCACTTAGTCTGCTGAGGTACCTTGCTGGCCCATGGACTCTAGGCCTCCAGTTGGACTTGCAAGAGGAATTGTTATGGGCTCTAGGCTTTCAGCTGGACCCACACAGGATATTAGGATATTCCTGACCCTTTGACAATCATTTTGACTAGGACAGGATGAAATCTCAAGATAGGTTTTGATTTGTATTTCCCTAATAACTAAAGATGCTGGATATTTACATATATTTATCAGCCACATATAACCCACACATATATATTTATATATTTATTCATATTTCTATATATTGATTAGTCTGTTCAGATCATTTTCTCAGTTTTTATTGGATTGCTTACTTTGATGTTTGTTTTTCAATTCTTTATAATTCTGAAAATTAATCCTCTTATCAGAAGAGTAACTAGCAAGTATTTTCTACCATTTTGGAGGTTGTCTCTTTACCCTTTTGATTATTTACTTTGCTATGGAGAAGCTCTTTAATTTGGTGTAATCTTTTTTCAATTCTCACTTTTATTTCCCTAGTTATTGGAATTTTGATTAGGAAATCATTTCCTGTGCCTGTATCTTCAAGTATTTTTCATATTTTCTACTTTTTAATGTGGGCAATTCTGTCTGGCTATAGAATGTTAGGGTGATATTTAAAAATATCATGTGCGTTAGGAAAAAAAGTATGAAAAGAAACAAATGTCCAAGCTCCACAGGACAAGTTTATTTCAGCACAAATCTGAGAGTGAGGTGAGACTAGTACTCTTGTACAGCTTATGAGGTCTTATATATACAGTCATGGGGTTGGGGGAATGTTTCATGAAAGGCAGTTGTGGCTATTTTACAAGGAAAATGGTTAAGAAAGAATAGCCCCAAGGACAAGGCTTGGAAAAGTGCAGTGAACAATGGTTGTTATTAGTGGCAGAAATGGATAATGATATGAGTCACTGGGTTCAGCCTAAGCTAATGGTATTTATATTCCTTCATTCCAAATTCTATGGTTAAAGAAACCAGGCTGTGTGTCTCTTCCTTAAATATTCCTGCTATTTTAGCTTGGTGCTTGTTGGAATTTTATCTCAACTGAAGGAGGATGACTATTTTTTTTATTTTACTTTTGTTTTATTGAAGTACAAATATCGATGAGACAGTTTTAAGATACCTTGACAAGATGGATTTCATAAATTAATATATTGCAAACTGCTTTCATAATGTTTTGGTATCATAAAAAGTGTATACATGATATTATACTTACAGACATTATTATACTGTATGTCTCTTATCAGTAAACTAAGAGACTGTAGCTGTTTGTGTATCTTATTTTTTTATACCTGAATTACATCAAAGATTCAATAATTAATACTTTCTACCTTGTTATTTTCCTAGTGGTTGTCCATAGTACCAGAAGCCGACATAATATCCTGTCCAACCACCATTAGTGCAAATCTTGCCCCTCGTAGAATTATGCAGAAGCACAGCGTTATCAATCCCAACTGTACTGTCCATACACACACATCATAATTCTCCCATTCTATACCCCTTCCTTGCTCTACACCTGTCAGAGATGGGCACTCCATTATCATTCAACTAACTTAGTTGCTTGAACTCACCAACACAATCCAACAGTCCAGCATTCCACTACAATAGTGAGTTATCCAAAGAAGTTGTCGACCATAGCCATTTACAGCTCAACTTAATATTATGGCCCCACGATGTATACTTCATTTTGACTATTGACATGGTCTTTAGCAACTGCCTATAAAATGTCTGCTATCCTGGTGGTGAGAAATCTTTGAAACAGATTGATTAGGCATGATAGTAATAAACAGATGAGTGAAAAGAAGAGAACAGACACTGTAATGGGCTGGGTCACTGGAATTTATATGAGGTTAAAAAAACTTTATCAGGAGTTAAAGCATGCATGACTAAGCATGAACAGTAGAATGGAAAGGCACACTGGGGAAGGAGCCACCTCAAGACACTATTCTTATGAGACTGGAATAACAACTGTAATCAGATGACTCCTAGAAATGTCTACATGTGCAGCCCAAAACTGTTAGTAGACATCAGTGATTGCAACCTGCTTTTGATAGCTTCTCTGTGTTATTCTTACTCTAAATTTTGCAGTATACTTTTGTGCTGGGTATATGAGACCAAGTTAAAGTGAGAACTATGTAAGTCAAAATTAACTTCTTGCTGTCTATCAAGGTCAGTTAAGGCTCCTCAGCTCTTACTTTTCTAACCGTGTATTCTTCTCTCAGTGTTAGCTGCGAGAATGGGTCACAATCTCTTGCTCAACCATATGTCTTTCCATGGAAGCATGGTCGGTGATTCTCCTTTCTTAGCATGCTGGTGTGTGTTTACTCCTCTCCTCTGAGGTTCAACAATCTCTCTGCTTAGGATGTTGGAGACTTACCAAAACTGTAGGATCTTGTAAAAAGATTCCCCCCCTTATGTTTTGGGTCCTTGTTGACCTTGTAATATCAAAGCCAAAATATTGGCTGTCCTCTTAGCCCAAGTATATTTTTAACTCTGATTCTCAAACCTCAGTTGTTGATCATTAAGGAGATCAGTTAAATTGTAGTGGCCAGATTTATTGTCCATGGGAGACTGAACTATAGAAACAAGAGTCTATTAATTAGCCAGCATACAGTGAGGACTCCCAAAAACTGGAAGAAAGCATGGTGCCTTCCTTTGTTCTCCTTCACTTTTATAGGTTCCTTGGTTGCTATGGCGATCATGCTGGAATGTCATGCCCACCTATGTGCATGGAGTCATTGCTTGGGTAGTGGTATTTATAGCTATATATGGGCACATAGTTTGGCTTTTATTTCCTTTAATTGGTCCTACTTTGTCCTTTATCTCCTTCATGTTTGTGAAGTTTTGACAAGGCAGGGGCAAGAGTGAGGGATGGGGTAATTTAAGCAAGGCCAAATGGGTACATCCCAGCCCAGATATCTTCTATCTAAACAACTCAGACAGGGGTCAAGTAAGTTGATTTCTGCCTCAGTGTCTCCTATTTCTAAAGTGAATGGGATACTATGCTAGAGCTCCTTTTCCTTAGGATGCCATCTCCTACAAAATCAGTACTGCAGTGGGAGTTTAGTCTTAAGTAGATATCAAGTACCTTGAAATATATAATATAACCAAGGAACTATTATTATTTTCTTATCTGTCATGGTTGACTTGGAAGTTGAATTCTTATAGAATGTCAATATAAAAGTTATAATGCTTTATAGAGTGGCTTGCGATCAAGAGCAATATGATCTGTTAGCATAGCAATCATGATGGCATACTCTTTGTTAGAAGAATCAGCCTGGGATCAACCAACAAGACCAAATATATTTCTTTCTGTAAACAGAACTGCATCTTCACAAACCATTTCTCTACATATTTGAGCCTTCTAGTCTTTGCCTCAATTTTCTTTTTGCTGTGTTGGTAGGGCAAATCTTAACATACAAAATCCTCTCATATAAAAATATATCTCCATTCGTAATTTTTTTTCTTTTTTCTATCTTATTTAGAGCAATTATATTTTTTATAAAATTCATGCTCCACAACCACTTTTTTTAATTTAATTTAATTGTTTTTATTTTTTTATTTTATTTTTTTTTATTTTATTGAACTACAAATGTCAATCAAACAGTTTCAAGACACCTTAACAATACAGATTCAATAAATTAATACATTGCAAACTGTTTTCATAATGTTTTGGTATTGTACAAGGTGCATACATGATATTATATTTATAGATATTATTTTAGCAGGAATCTCTTATCAGTGAATTAAGAGTGTAGCTGCTTATCTTATTTTTTATACCTGAATTATATCAAACATTCAATAATTATTTTCCTAGTGGTTGACCGTAGTACTAGAAGCCGACATAATATCCTGTCCAACCACCATTAGTGCAAATCTTGCCTCTCATAGAGTTATGCAGAAGCACAGCATTATCTATCCCAACTGTACTGTCTATACACACACATCATGATTTTTTCTTTCTACACCCCTTCCTTTGTCTACACTTGTCAAAGGTGGGCACTCCATTGTCATTCAACTAACTTAGGTGCTTGAACTCGACACCACAATCCAACACAGTCCAGCATTCTACAACCATAGTGAGTTATTCAAAGAAATTGTCAACCATAGCCATTTATAGCTCAGCTTAATATTATGGCCCCACAATGTATACTTCATTTTTATACTTTTCTGCTGGGTGGTTAAGACCTAGATAGATCAAGATTTATATACCAACACATGAACTTTATATTTCCTATGTGGTCAGTGAAGTCCTCTCAGGGTTTATCTTGTAGTCCTGTACATTATTCTGTAGATCCTTTGTCTGTGTCATCCATGTGGATGAGTCATGGCCAATGCTTGACCAGTTTGCTCTCTGTGAGAGCTTGAGAGAAAGTTTTCTCTTCATGTGACTCTCCCCAGGCACACTACAGGACGTCAATCTCTTTCCTCTGTGGCTCCATAATCTCCTTGTTCAGAAAATTTGGAGCTCACTTGAGTTTCATGATGTTGCAGTACAGGTTCTCCTATGTCCTGAGTCTTCGCTGACCTTGAAAGGCTAGGGCCAAAATGTTGGCTGGCCTTGTGGCTCTTCTATTTCTCCAACTCTGACTTGTGATCTTAGGTTGTTAACCAT
>PVKA01028503.1:0-29301 GCA_004027165.1 Ctenomys sociabilis
TTGTTATACTAGGGAGACTATACGATATTTACATATGTGTGTCTGGTTTATTTCACTTATGAGTATATGTTCAAGTGGCATCCACTTCAGTATAAATGCTTCAAACTTATCATTCTTAATAGCTGAGTAATACTCCATTATATAGAAATACCACATCTTTTTCAACCATTCCTAATGTGATGGACATCTTGGTTGTTTCCAAGATTTTGCTATCACACATCGTGCTGCTATAAACATAGGTACACATATATCTTTATGATACAATGTATCCAAATCCTTTGGGAAAATTCCTAGTAGGGGGATAGCTGGCTTGAATGGGATTTCTAGTCCTATTCTTTTGAGGAGTCTCCATACTGACTATTTTTGTGTCTTAAGCCTTGGAGAACCAATCACAGTTTAGAAGTATAAAAGCGAGGGTTAGACTCCAATCTTCCTGAGCTTAGTGTATAGTACTTTACTAATTTCCTGTATAGCATGGCTAGTATATTCCAGTTGAAACTCAAGAATAAGACCTGTGTGACACTGACTGGATTCCAGCGCAGAAGCATGCAAGCAAGAGTGGGAAGTTGGAATGGATCAAAGAAAGCCACAAATGCAGGAGATGAATGGAGAGGGAGCCAATCCTGAGACAGTACTTTGGCCACTCATGATTAATGATTTTATTAGAATCTTAATAATTCTGATCTCACAAAGATACCTTATCATCAAATGGCTCTCTGTTTGCTGAAGAAAATGGCTGCTTCTTAAACATATACAGTGTTTTCTAGCTTATTCCCAAAACCTGTGTGTTGTTTATTTTATCTAACATTTTTCAAATATATTTGGTTTCAGATCTCTTTTATGCATCACAAGAAATTCTCTAGAAGGCTTTGCTTCCCTAGTGAGATGGGATGGGTAGTCAGCTTCAGAAACAACTGAGGTTGGATGAGAAATAATCTTTTATTATGATGTTGCATTTAAAATTTTTATCTTTAAACTTATGCTTAAATTCCCACTTAGAGAGTTAGAAATAAGTTGTTCCCAAATAAGTTTTTTTTTCCACTTTCAACGTCTTTATAACACTTAAAAATTAAACAATGCCTTTAGATAATAATTAGGAATACAGATTTAGGTACCCGAGTGCTATTGGTGGTCATCATCTGGTGCCACAATTAGAAAGAACAAAGTGAAGAGGAAATGGTTGTGTCTGAACAGACTAAGCCTGGAACACAACTGGCAGATCTTGATGTGGGAGGCGATCATCATTCAGATAATCACTCACAATCTGACTTAAGCTTCCTCTTGGCCTTAGAGAGAAATGATACAATTCCAAGAAATTCAATGCCTAACCTACATAAAGGGAAAGATGTGAATATGAGATCAATCAAGGAGAAAACTGTCCCATTCCCCCCATATAGAACACCCCTGAAATAATCTCTTCCGCAGCATCTTCAGGGACCTGCCTCTCACCCCAGTCTGTCTTCTCCCTCCAACATCATTCCTGTATCAGTTCTTCTGTTACTGTCACCGTGGAGTCCCTGGAGTCCAACTGAAATAGTGTAATACTTCAATGTGATTTTCAAAAGGTATTTATTATGAAATAATTGTAGATTCACTGTTTTGTAAGAATATTACAAAGATACTCACAGACCTCAGAAATCCTTCACAATACCCTTTATATTCTTTATGTAGATTCATCAATTATCAGTTTGTTGAGCTTTTTCCTTTCTCTTTCTGTACGCACATTTTGTTTCTTAACTGTAAGTTTCAGACATTATGTGCCTTTACCTTTAAGTACTTCAGTACTTTTTAAGACAAGGACCTACTTAATTATAGGATGATAGATTGCAGTGTGGCCAGCTCTTTGTCCCATACCTGGGTTGTGTGCCCTTTTGCAAGGTGACCTTGATACTTTTCCCATCAGAAGGGAGAATTCCTTTATTTACCTGTTGAATCTGGGCTTAGCCATCTATCTTGCTTTGGACATATAATATTAAACATGGATGTGTGAAGCATGTTTGTGCTTTGAACTTGCCCTCTTTTGATACTAGGGACACTTTAACACTGTAGAGAGCCTGGGCTGGGCATATGAGAACCACACTGCCATCATCGAGAGCCACCAGTCAATACATCCAGTGATGGCAAACTTGCAATGACACAGGCTCACCACCATCTGGCCTTCCAACTTCAGATAGACCAGCTCAGATGAGGTGCCTTACTGGCCAACCCATGGATCAGGAGCAAGAGTGATTTCAGTGTTTCTAAACCACTAAATTTGAGGATGGTTTGATGCATAGCAAAAACAAATAAAAAAGACTGATCAAAAAGTGTGATGTGTGTTTACATCAAAAGTATTTTTTATAGTAAAAGCTACCTTCCTGTTAATCCCCCTCAAAACACTACCATTGCTTCATACAGATTGATCCCATATTTTCTTTTCATGAGTTTCTTCATGAAGCATAATGAAAAATACAATGAATTTTGCTGACAGGTTCCATCCAAAAGGTAAGTTCTTAAATAATTTTGGTATGTCCTTATGGACCTCCTTTACCTGGTCTGGATGTGACTTCTGTCTCTTCCCCAGAGGCAAAATGCCATGGAAGGTAAATATTTTGAATTGATTCAGGAGCACTGAGACATTCACAACAGTGCAACTAAGGACAATTGCAAAAGAGGACTTCACTAAGTAACAAGAGCAATTAGATAAGTGTGTTGTAAAGCAAGAAGGATTGTGCTGAGAGGAATTTAGGGTGCTGTGTCTTCTATTATAGAAGATTTTTTTAAAAAAGGGAAACATTTGCCATATTTTGTGATCATACTTTGAACAGAATGAAAGGCCCCAAATCAGAAAACTTAATATAATATTATCTAATTCACAGTCAAATTTTTTAATTGTCATAACTTTTTTTTTTTTTTTTTTGGTGGAACCAGGGACTGAACTCAGGCCCTTGGGCTTGCCAGGGAAGCACTTATTCCACTGAGCCATCTTCCCTGGCCCCTGTCATAACTTTTTATAACATGTTTTCATTTGTTCTACTATAATGCAGTATGCACTGCAATTCACTGTCATGTCTTTTGAATGTTATAAAATCTAAAACTCTTCTTTGGTCCATTTTTTTCTCTTATGGCTGACATTTTTGAAGAGTACAGAGCAGTTATTTTGAAGATTGCCTTTCAGGTTATGTGTTGTTTTCTTATAATTAGATTTAAGTAATGCATTGCTTTGCAAGAATACTACATAAATGATCTTGTGTCCTCAGTGCTTGCTATCGCAAGGCACAGGATACTAATTTGTCTTATTATTGATGATATTAACTTTACCATTTCTCAGTAGTGTCTATCAGTTTTATTTATTATAATAATATAATTTTCCTCTGTGCAATTATTTTCAAATAATATAACAGATCAGAAGTACAGTGGTTCTAACCATGCTTAGAAATAACTAAACATATCTTAGTATGTATTATATTGCACTATTTTAAAATTTTTATTTTTTGTGATAAGAACACAACATAAAATCTGCTATTACTATATTTTATTTGTGGAAATGGGGATTGAGCTCTGAACCTTGCACTTCTCAGGCAGGCACTTATTCCACTGAGCTATATCTCCAGCCCAAGCTTTTACTATATTTTAAATTGCATTGTATATATTGTTATCTATAGGCACAGTGTTATTGAAATTTACCATGCAAAAGAGATACTTTATACCCATCGATGAGCAGTTCCTGGACCTCCACCTCCTGAAAAGCATTACTGTATGTTTTACTTCCGTTTGTCTGTTTCAGCACCTTCTAAGGGAAGCTAGATAGCATTTGTCCTTCTGGGACTGACTTATTTCACTTAACAAAATGCCCTTGGGTTTTTCCACACTGTAAGATTTCCTTTCCATGCCCAAATTGCTATTGTGGTGTTAGCAAAAGGACACCAAGAGTATTATTATTATTATGTATTTATTATATTATTATTGTTTAGTACAGGGTCTCACTACACAGATCATAGTGATCTTCCTGTTTTCAGCCTCCTAAGAGTTGGGCTTATAGGCATGCGCTGCCATGCCCAGTCTCAATTACAGTCTCAGCACACTCCGGGGGCAGGTATAACACATTGGGGATTGAACCCCGGTCTCTGCCTCTGCCTAAGCAGGCACTTTAATCCACTAGGCTATCTGGCCAGCTCTACCAAGCGTTTTTTTTTTTTTTTGCGGAACCAGGGATTTGAACTCAGACCCTTGAGCTTGCCAAGGAAGCGCTTATTCCACTAAGCCACCTCCCTGGCCCCTCCAAGAGTATTTTTTAACATAGACTTTACAGTATCCAGTGAATCTTTTTGCTGTAGCTCAGTGTATAAGTTAAGCTGTCAGTAATAGCAAGTAGGGACCACTCAAAACACTACCTGGTATGGAGAGAAAGCTGGTCAGCCTGGAGTGGTGAGCTGAGCCCTGTTCCTGGGCCTCAGCCATATCCTGACATTTCCTGTCCTGCGTATTTCACCCTTTTTGTTCTATGAGTCATTGAGGTCTCATCTTTGCTTAGTTTATGCTACTGGTTATGAGAAGAAGTCCAACTATTTAGCTAGTGCAACACATACATTTATAAGTGAGACACATGCAAATTATACTGTCAGCCTTAAGTATTGGTAAAGTGTACAAGAGCGTGAGCATGGATTACAAAGTCAGGCATGATATTTTGAGGCTGTGAATCATTTCAGATAAAAGCCAACATTTCGATACAAATTTTAGAGTCTGGTTGGATTAATTCTGACCATACATTGCAGGTGGACCTTTCTCAGTTTAGAACCTGAGATTGAGATTGGGGTGTAGAGGATTATTAGGAATTAATAATTTCCTTTCCTAGGAAAGGAAAGGAAAATAAATGGAATAGATTTGAGGGAAAATACAGCAAAGCCATGATTCACCTTGCCAGTCAGTGTCCTGTATTTAGACCAAATTACTGCTCCTTTGTAATTCCCTCATATGCAGCCTAAATATGGCTGGATCCAAGGGGTGGGAGCTCAGGCTAAGTGACTTTCTGCAGCTGGGGCTGTTCCTAAAGCAGCCGAGGGCAAAGATGTGTGTGGATGCACCGTGATCTCCATTCCTGGGCAGTTTCTCTCCATGTCTACAACACCAACACATGCAGCGTGAGTGATAGGTGTGAACAAACGTACGCTGTGCTCAGTTAATAAAAACCATTGTGCGCATTTATATAGTGGTATGTCTTTCCTAAAAAGCTATTATTAAGTTTATGATGCATGCGTAGACAATGTTGTCTTATAATGGGAAAAATACAGCAATTGAGATTGAGTTGTTAAATGAAAAGTGATTAGTAACATGCAGGGAAAGTTTCTCTCCAAATCCATTTACTGTCTAGATTACAAAGGAACTTTGAAAAAGTTACCTGTTATTGAAGTTCCTTTTTTGTTTTAGGCTTGAGCAACTTCTTAAAGGAAATGATAGTACAAAACCCCAAATGATCATTTTGATATTTTGATACCAGGGATGCTGTAGGTTTATTTATAATAATAAGGTGAATGATACCAAGAGGCTGAATGCATGCAAGGAGAATAAGATAAATAATGGAAAATAAAAAAGGTTTTTTTTTCAGTAGTAGGAAGCAGGGGCGGTCTAATAGATCATAGTGACAAGAGAGTGGTGATAACTATAAAAGATATTCTTGGAATAGATATCCCACAATTCAAACTACTGGCCTTAGTCCAGGCCTTTATTTCTAGGTCTTAAAAATGATATGTGTCTGAGCATCACAGAAGCTTTTTTTTTTTTATTGGAAATTGCTATAACTAAGGACAGATATGATTGGAATCTGGAAGGCAGCATTCATCATTGCTAAATTGGATTGCTTATATTTATAGTTCTTTCAAAAGTACCAAACATGGAGGGTTTCTGCTTGCTACAATTCTGTAATGTTCTGTGTTAGCTCAAAAAAGTATGAGAACGAGGTACTTTTGAGACTTGATTTTATAAATACAGTTTGACAAATACCCAGTGTGCCTTGAGAACGGATACTCTGAGGTCTAATCAATTCATGTCATCGAGTGGTATTTATCTAGGAAGATGTACTGAACACAAACATTCTGGAGGTGAAATAAATAGCTACAATAAAACACCCCAAGCCATAGCTTAACACACTCTGACAAATATGAACAAAATATGAAAATGTATAAATATTATCATGTATACATTATAACTGCACTTTACATACGTTGCAAGTTCTACATATGTAGAATAAACACTAAATGCCAGAACATTTTTCTCTGAAACTGTGTTTACAGAAAGTCAAAATAAGTTGTGGACTTAGACAATAAAAAGTTAATTTCCTGTTTAAGAAGTGAATATTTAAAATTGTACAGATGCTTTTTGTACAGAAATTTTAGATATTTTATTACCCTGCAAGTTTATAAAATGATAAATTACCATTAGAGCCTGCTTATTCATATGAAGTAGCAACACTATTTATGAAAGTAATGATTAGGCCTATGAAAGAAGAAATAAGCACATATGAACACTGCCTTTTGTCCAATGGAGGACAGGGTCTACAGGATCTCACTGTGTAGACCGGACCCCTAATGATCCTCCTGTGTACAGCCTCCCAAGTGCTGGGATTGCAGGCGTGTGCCACTGTGTCCAGTCCTAAAAGCCATCTCAGCATGCCCCGGGGGTGGGGCCAGCCCTTTAGAATATATTCTGCAGTTGTCATGGAGAAATGTGGTCCCACAGCACTCAAAAGAAACACAAAGGTGCTTCTGAGAGATAAATCTAGGACTGCCATTGTCACACACAAGTGGAAAGGGTGGAATGGTAGTTTTGAAGATAATTTCAATATACATTTAAGAAAATGAGCAATTTGTATGATGTCAAGCACCATTAATTGAACTGTTTGTGCCCTTGCTTCGATAAATTTGCCACCCTAACTTGATCTAGCTTGATTAAATAGTTTATGTTCCTAAACTGAAAAATACATAAAGGGAGTAGTTACTTTGGCTCGGCTTAGCAGCATGGTGCTGAAAGTAGATATTAGGCCATGTAAGGAAACTGAGGATCAGATATTGAATCATCAGATGCCATACTACCATAAATAATGATATTTATAATAACAATAATGATACTGACATTGATAATGTCAAGACTAAAATTTAAAATTCCCAAAGAGATGATGACTGATATAATGGCTAGAATTATAAAAACTGATTTAAAGAATCTTGCCAAACAGACCAGACATTTTATTCCAAAGCTAATAATATAAAAGAGCCTAAACTGATAACTGTTCTACTAAATAGAAACATCTCAGTAACAGAGGGGAACAAAATTAGTATAGCCCTTGGGTTTGATGTAAGATTTGATGAGAGATGGAAATTGAGGAATATCAAAAACAGAGAGAGTTATCTTGCTGAGTGAAATAGTTTCAGAATGGCTAATGGGAAGTCTTACAAAACTGGAGAATCTATCACACTTGCCCCTAGTTAAAAAGTTACCACTTTCTTCTATTTGCCATGCAGCAGGGTATCTCTAACTCTGATAGAAGATATAATGTGTTTGGCCAGCGCTACTAAATTGACTTAAGAACAGATTTATATGCACTGTGAAAGCAAATAAAATTATAAATCCAGGACAAGAGATATCAAAATATTTCTTTAAAATCAACAAAAGAAACACATTTGAGATTACTTCTCATGAAAAATTGCCTGTAAAGGTGATTTCTCCAAATTGAAGATGTATGTCAGCAACAATTTGGAAGGTCCCCAAATGTCACTGAAACAATATGGCCTTGAGAAGAGAGAAACTGGACAGATGGAACCATGCAAATGTCACTACTGGAAATCTGAACAGGAGGTGACTGATGTAATAAAAGCAGCTTGTGACCAGAAATCTCAGGACCTGACTTATTGTAGATTTCTGGTACACGAAGTTCATGAAAGCACTTAGAGTTGTTACAGAACACATTACGAGTTAATCAGAAAAATGTTGGATTTAATCAGACTGGAAAGCAAGAGACAACTGTAAATAACAATGGTATAAAGTCCCTAAAGTTTACAACAATGTTTTACCTACTGCCTATAAATAACTGGCATCAGTTTTGTTATAGAATATGTATTCCACTGAGAGAGAAAGCCTTCATTAGAGCACCCTCATGGCTCTACGAATTACTGAACAGATAAATAAACTATTTGAAGATGTTATTTGCCTTCAGGGACTGCTTGTTCCAGCTCTGACAACCCTTACCTCACCTCTTCATGCCTCCATGCTGCACATCTTTGCTCATGCTGTGTGCGTTTTCTCATTTTCTGTCACCCCCACCTCCCCATTTCTACACAGCTGGCTTTATACATTACACATCTTTGATTTTCTTTTTGAACCATTTCTGGCCACCCCAGCCATCTCTTTCTCAACTGATCTCTGTTGTCAAATATCACTAATAGCTATTTTGCTTCTGGCCCCATAGTATGGTTAGTTATCTAAGTATACAGTTGCCTACTAAAATGTAAATTCCTTAGGGTATGAGTTTAATCAAAAATCATTCCTCCTTTTTTTTCTGAAGCAAGTAATTAAATGTCTTATACATACAGTAAGCATCTGTCAAATGAATAAGCATATCACAGCATAATTTTCAAAGTTAATAAATTATGAAATAATAGTTCGATCCACTCACAACTCTCTTTGTTATTTGTAGTATTTATAAAGATGTAGGCTGTCTCTACTTTTGTTGCTTTCTGCCAGCTTGTGCTACCCAAGTAGCACATGGTAACTAATATTACCCAATTATTATTTGCTACTCTGATTAGGTAGCATTAATTAAAGCTGCTTAATTAACACTCCTGGCTTCACTCTGAAGTTTATCAGTTCTTTTATTAGTGCAGCCGCAAACATGTATCAAGGTATTAAGTTGTGTCCTTAGGAAAAAAAGGAGTTATGTTTTTAGGACCTACTTAAATTTTTCAAAGTATTTTTGAGTCCTTCCACCAGAGAAACCATCGAGATATAGTAGCCATGGCCCTCTGCTATCGCATGCTGTGGGCCTCAACAAAGGCCACAAAGTGACTAAGAATGTGAGCAAACCAAGGCACAGCTGCCGTCGCGGATGTCTCACCAAACACACCAAGTTTGTGCAGGACATGAACCAGGCAGGTGTGCGGCTTTGCCCCTTACTATGACATGGAGCTGTTCAAGGTCTCTAAGGACAAGCACACCCTCAAGTTCATCAAGAAAAGGGTTGGGACGCACATCCGCACCAAGAGGAAGTGTGAGGAGCTGAGCAACGTGCTGGCCGCCATGAGGAAGGCAGCTGCTAAGAAGGACTGAGGCCCTCTGGAATAAAGCTTTGCACAAAAAAAAAATAACTTAAATAAAAGCATTTTTGCTTTAATTTTGTTGGCCAAATTGGGAATGCAGACATATTTGTGTAAATGTATGGTACATGTATGGTTCTTTTTTAAAATGTTGAATGTTTGCCAACATTTTATCATGAGAAGAGTTTACATTAAAGATAAAACTGTTTTCTTGCTTCTCTCAGCCAGAGACAACACTCACCCTTATTTTTGCAGTGATTGTTTGTTGGGTTAGAGTTCTGCTGGTTGGTGCCTGCGGACACGGGGTGTGATCCACCTTTGAGCAGTCACTCCAGGATCTTTCCACTCTCTTACATTCCTTTCCAGCCAACTTAGGCTGAGAAGTTTATCTTTATTTTAAAGCTCCTTTTGAAAAAGAATCTTGATGAATGATCAAGATGTAACATGTGAGTATACCAGTTCCTCAATTGAATGTAATTATTTTATGTTGCAAA
Source organism: Ctenomys sociabilis (assembly GCA_004027165.1). Lineage (NCBI taxonomy): Eukaryota > Metazoa > Chordata > Mammalia > Rodentia > Ctenomyidae > Ctenomys > Ctenomys sociabilis. The sequence goes on from PVKA01028503.1 coordinate 9,776, forward strand.
CATGTACCAATTTTTAAAAAGGGGAGAAGAGGATGACAGAAAGAATGCTTTCTTTCAAATGAGTCTTTTGTCTTGGATATGTGCTCGATAATTTCTTCTAGCATCTCACGGAGTTGCATGTGGCCCTGAGATGGGGCTCTAGCCAACGAATGGAGAGAAAGCAGTAAGCAACACTTTCCAGGTTGCTTCATGAGTTTTTGTGCAGACGTCCTCACTGTCTTCATCTTGTAATGGGGTTTGCAGATGGACATAAGGATCTAGGGAGGGGAAGAGCCATGACACAGGCCTGGATCCCTCAGTGACACTGTAGGAAAGTTGGCCTATTAACTTGAGTGTTGATTGTTAGGCGAACAAGAAGTATATTGCTATGGTAAGTTTACTCACTTGACTTTCTTTGTCATGGCAAGGAGCCTATGCTGAGGTATTCAGAGTGCTAGTGTTCCTGCAGTTGTTTAGACATAGTCTTGTCTGAGGGTCTGCTCCTTGGTAACAAATGTCAAGTAGGTAGAGGAAGGGTAAGAATGAGCGACTCCACTTACCGGGTGGTGCTATTGAGGCTGTTACGAGGTATATATTTGAAGCTTGGAATTGAATTCAATATGCAATTAAAGGGTGCCTGGTATGCAGAGCCTCGTAAATAAAATTCACTAGTAGAAAAAGGTGAAGGAGAGAAACACTGGGTCATCCCTGACTTTTAAAAATGCTTTCTGCTCAGAGAAGCCCTATCATTAACATCAACAGCAATCCTTTTTCAGAGAACCTGCTTTAATGCTTTCAGTTCGTCTCCAAGGTCAGTGGAATGATTTTGAATTCCTCTCCTAGTTTTACTGAAAATTTGTTGAGAGGAAAAAAATTTCAGTTTCAGCTTTCTTTGCAGCCATCAAGTGCCCTGGGTTAACCAAACCAACCCGCTTTTGTCTTTATGAACCATTAGGCTGAAAATAAAATTAATTTAAATGAAATAGTCATGAGTACCATGGCTTGCATATTAATTTTAGGTCAAATATTGAAGCCATGAAATTAAATGTTTATGTAAAATATGATTTTACCTACCTATTTATATGCCAATGATATACAGGTACTAATGCATAATCATTGTACACACAGCATTATAGGTATTTAGAAGATTTCCAACATGATTTTTTTTTATTTTATTGAACTACAAATGTCAATCAGACAGTTTCAAGACACCTTAACAAGACAGATTCAACAAATTAATACATTGCAAACTGTTTTCATAATGTTTTCGTATTGTACAAGGTGCATACATGATATTTACAGATATTATTTTAGCAGATATCTCTTATCAGTGAATTAAGAGTGTAGCTGCTTACTTATCTTATTTTTTATGCCTGAATTATATCAAAAATTCAATAATTATGTTCCTAGTGGATGACTGTAGTACTAGAAGCCAACATAATATCCTGTCCAACCACATTAGTGCAGATCTTGCCTCTCATAGGATTATGCAGAAGCACAGCGTTATCTATCCCAACTGTACTGTCTATACACACACATCATAATTTTTTCTTTCTACACCCCTTCCTTTGTCTACACCTGTCAAAGGTGGGCACTCCATTGTCATTCAACTAACTTAGGTGCTTGAACTTGACACCACAATTTAACACAGTCCAGCATTCTACAACAATAGTGAGTTATTCAACATGATTTTTAATCGACTGAAATTAGTTTTTATACTTAGTCTATGTTATTGTGTGCTAGCTGTTGAACTCAGGACCTTTCACATGCTAGGCAAGTGCTGTACCACTGAGCTATATCCACAGTCCTCAGATGATCTTTGAAGGGTTCACTCAGGAAAGGCTGTGTGGGGAGAAGGCTGAGAATTTCTCTGTACTCTGCTTGCCATGGGATAGATTATCTCAACTTCGGGGAGAGGACAAGGAAACTAATCCATTCTCACCTTTTATGCATCATACATGCATCATCAAGTAGAACACTTAATGGCCTAAAACTTCCTTTACAAGAATATTTTCACATAGTTTGCCTAATGCAGCTCACTGTACATCATTTTCAGGAACAGACTGCAAGAAAAACAGAGACTACAAGAAGCCCTCTACATATGATGTGCATATGGAAATATCTTGTACCTGTCAAATCAAGAGCTATGTTGCCACTTAATCCTCTTCCTATTACACAATAATGATGCTACTAGTGACCACTGTTGCAATATTAGGACTTGAAAATGACCTTTGATTCCTAGTGAGTCTATCCATCTTACTAGCCTTTAGAATTTTCTCCACAGTTTCTGCTGAAGAAGTAGACCTAGGCTCAAATAATCTTACCTCTTAGGCCACACTTGGAGTACCTGTTCACATCAGGAATAAATAGTTGATTTAAATGAAACTGACTAAATTATATCACTCTTTCATTTGAAATAGGGCTATAGTAACTGAATTGGGCAGTTGGAGGTTCCAGAGATATTGTTGCAGAATGAATAGAACTAAAGATTATACGTAAGAAAGGGATTCAGGACTTATTAAAATGGTGCCAAAATATTAGTTTTATCTTTAGCAAATCTAAATTGGAAAGTCTTCAGGACCCAGGGACAGAGCGGGCTGGCTTCCTACTTCTTATTCCTCCAGTTGGCATTTCATTCCAGTAGTAGAAAGAGAAGCTTCCATTCCTCAGGTCTCCTTGCCTGCTCTTGTTGTGGACTGAGTATCCTGTGGAGGACAATACAACATCCTGGAGGGTAGAAGACCCATGGATCTATGGACAGGATAGGTTCCAAGGAGAAAGAACCAGGAAGATCCTGGATTGGCACTGCACAGGTTCTCTTTTAGTCTTATTAATCAGAAAAGTCACTCTGGAAAAGAAGCAACAGAAAAAGTGTAGACCAGGTGTATTGCCTTTCTGATGCTCCACACAGGGAACATTTCCAGTTTTGTGACTCAAAACAGAAGGCTATGGGGCCTCAAAACCAGTGTTGTAAGAAGGGTTGTAGGGTAACAGGGATTAGGAGTCTGCAGAGAGAAACTAAGAGTGAGAGAGGGAGAGAGCTTATAGCTCTTGACATCCCAATTCCATGAGGCTTGTCTCTTATGATGGTTGTGTCAACTTTCATAAGAGAAGTTCAGCTAAACTGGTGCAGTAATTCCACACCCTAGGGCATGGAAGACCCACCCAAGGGTGGCATATCACTTGGGTGGTGTAAAGGGGAAGTGAAGAAGGATTGAACAGGTTTCTGTTGCTTCAGAGGAACTCCAGTTTTTACCTTCACCATGGATGCTAGCTCCTGGCTTCTGGTGTAGATTCTTCCGCTGCTGGTACAGATCCTTCAGCATTCTGGCATAGAATCTTCAGCCTTTCATCACAGACTCATTGGCTTTCTGATTCTGATTCACACTGGACAGTGCAGTGAGCTCCAGACCTTTGACTGACTGCTTTGGTCCCCGGTGTGTGGACACCCTCTGCACTCTTCCACTTTTGACTCCATAGGTGGCCATTATAAGGCAACATTGTAGATTCTTTTTTATTTGTGTATCTTGTTATATCTGTTACTCTAGTAAACTTTGACCAATACACCCCTCTTCTCATGAGTTCATTTGGAGTCACCCAATTCCTGGTAGTAAACTCTATTATTTATTTTAGCTAAAGCTTCTCTCTTTCTCTAGCCAACCCACATCAAGAAGAACTTTCTTCTTTTTTTTTTTTTTTTTTTTTTTTTTTTTTTTTTTTTTTTTTTTTTTTTTTTTTTTTTTTGTATTTTTTTTAGATTTTACTGAGAAACAAATAGCAATGAGACAGTTTCAAAACTGATTAATAGGACAGTTTCAATAATACATTGCATATTGCTGTCTTCACAGTAGTTATTTGTAGTATAAGATGCAGACATAATATCTTGTCTAAACACTATTAGTTCAAAGCTTTCTTCTCATTGAACAAAGAGAAAGTAGCTGTATATCTACCCTATTTTGTGTATAGAGATACAAAATGGTCCTTCCTTTGTACCCCCTTTTTTGTTTAGTTTTATCAGAGATGGATGTTCCATTGATATTTAAATATTGTGGGTGTGAGAATTCAGCAAAATAATCCAATGTAGTCCAGTAGTCCACAATAGTGAGTCATACATAGGACTGGCAATGACAGAAGTTGTTCACTTGAGCTTTTACAGCTCAGCATATTAATATGACTTTATATTTTATATCTCATTTTTATACTTTTCTATTGGATGGTTAAGATCAAGATAAAGCAAGACCCATATAACAAGAAATATAACTTTTGTATCTGACAAGGTCAGTCAAGTCCTCTCAGTATCCTGTAACCCTGTACCAAAATTTGCAGATCCTTCGTCAGTGTCAGCCATGTGGATGAATCACGGCCATTGCTTGACCAATTTGCTCTCTGTGAAAGCCTGAGAGAATGTTTTCTCTCCATGTGACTCTCCTTAGGCACACTCTACATTATCGATCAAATTGTTCTCAGGCCCCATAATCTCCTTGATCAGAAAATTTAGGACATAACTGAGTTACATGATATTATTATATAGGTTCTTGTATGTCCTGAGTCTTCACTGACCTTGAAAGGCTAGGGCCAAAATGTTGGCTGTCCTTGCAGCCCTTCTTTTTCTCTAACTTTTGGACTGAAAACTTAGGTTGTTAACCTTACAGAAGAGTAGCTTATTATTACCCTACAACATATACAGGTGGGTTTATCCTCTCTATCTCTCTGAATATCAAATATCTTAGGGATAATATGGAACGGGTATTTTTCATCTAGAGTTGATATGTTAACCTTTAAGTTTCTATAGAATATGGAGAATAAATTTTTAAATGAAAAATATTTTTAAAATATGAATAAACAACTACATATTTTTGCACAGAAATTTATGAATCTAACCATATACATGACAGTCCCATGACATTTTTTTCTTGTCCCTTTTTTTCATTTATTACTCTTTTTTTAAACAAAATTTACTTGAGAGACAGTATGGCAATAACTAGTATATCATGACAAGCACTATGTATTTAGAAGACCAGAAAGATAGGCACTCTAAGGATGAACCTACTATTACAAATTGCCTTCTTCAGTGTGGTTGCTTAGTTCACAGGTATCAGGATATATAATTAGTCAGGGTGAGAATCCTTCCAATTAACTGCTAGATTTGAAAATCTTCTGAAGATTCTGAGGATCATTGCCTTCCCCATCTTGTACATATAACTGTATGGCTTTGCCTCTAACATGTTTTTTAGCTCATCTCCTTGCTCTCTCTTCATTGTCTAGTCTTCAAGTTCTTGCTTTCCTTTTAATTGTGTTATACCTTTCTATTTGTAATTCTTCTTTTGAGTTCTTAGACTAGGGACACTATATGATATTTACACATGTATGTCTGGTTTATTTAACTTATGAGTATATCTTCAAGTGGCATCCACTTATATATGAAGGCTTCAAGTTGATTATTCTTTATAGCTGAGTAATACTCCATTATATAAAAATACCACATCTTTTTCATCTATTCCTCATGTGATGGACATCTTGGTTGTTTCCAAGATTTGGGTATCACAAATTGTGCTGCTATAAACATAGGTACACATATATCACTATGATATGCTTTCAGATCCTCCAGGAAAATTCTCAGTAGGGTAATAGCTGGTTTGAATGGGATTTCCAGTCCTACTTTTTAAAGAAGTTTCCACACTTATTTCCATAATGGTTGCACTAGTCTACATTCCCACCAGCAATGGAGAAGGGTTCCTTATTCTACACAGCCTATCCAACATTTGTTGGTTGATTTCTTTATGATAACCATTTTTTATGGGGTGACATGGTATCTCAATGTTGTTTTAATTTGTATTTTGTAGATGGATAGTGATGTGGAGCATTTTTTCCTATATTTATTCGCCTGTTTAATTTCATCCTCTGAAAGGTGTGTGTTCATCTCAGATGCCCATATTTGGATTGGTTGGGTCTTTAAATTTAGGGGCCCTAATGTATCTCAGTTCTTTATAAATTCTGGAGAACAAACCTTTGTGTGAATGCTTATTAGTCAAGATTCTTTTGAAATTTATGGGTTGCCTTTTCACTTTGTTGGCAATTTGTTTTGACATTCAAAAACTTCTCAATAAGAGGAGGTCGCAGTTGTTAATTCTTTCAACAGTTACTCATGGGATTTGATGTTTGTTCATGAACACTTTGCCTACCCCTATGTTTTCAAGAGTTCCTCCTACTTTGTCTTCCAGGAGATTGAGTGTTTCTGTTTTAATATTTAGATCTTACATACATTTTGACTTTAGCTTAGTGCATGGTGATAGACCAGGGTCAAGTATTAATTTTCGGCATGTAAAGAGCCAGCTTTTTGAGCACCATTTGTTAAAGAGGCGATCTTTCCTCCAGAAAGCATCTTTGGCCACTTTGTTGAAGATCAGGTGGGTAAGTGTGTTTGTAGAGACCTCTGCATCTTCTAATCTATTCCATTGAGCCTCAGGTCTATTTTGTTGCCAGTACTATTCTTATTTTATCACAGTAGCATAATTTCAAGGAGAACAATTTCAAGTGAAGAGATTGAAATGCCTCTTGCCTTGTCTGTGTTGGCCAGGATTGTCTTTGCTATTCTAGATCTTTAGGAATGATTTCTGTATGTCTGTGAGATATGTTGGTGGTAGTTTTATAGGGATTGCATTAAATCTGTACAGCAATTTTGGGAGCATGGCCATCTTCACAATGTTGGTTCTTCCTATCCAGGAGCAGGGAATGTCTTTCCATTTTGTGAAATCCTCCACAATCTCTTTTTTCAGAGTAATGTAATTTTCCCTCAAAAGAACTTTGACTTCTTCAGGTATATGAATTCCAAGGTATTTCATTTTCTGTGATGCTATTGCAAAAGGTATTAGCTGTCTAATTTCCCTCTCAGTGTATTTATCATCTGTGTAGAGGAATGCTATTGACTTTTGGGTATTGACTTTGCATCCTGCTATGCTACTGAATTTGTGTATCAATTCTAGTAGCTTCTTGGTGGAGTTCTTTGGGTCTTTCAAGTAAGGTATCATGTCATCTGCAAATAATGATAATTTAACTTCTACTTTATGTATTCTTATTCCTTTTATTTCTCTTTCTTCTCTAATGGTTTTAGCTAATGATTACAGAACTATGTTGCATAGGAGGGGTGATAGAGGATATCCTTGTATTGTACCAGATCTGAGAGTAAAAGATTTCAGTTTTTCCCCACTTACAATTATATTACCCATTGAGTTGTCATAGATGGCTTTTATCAGATTGAGGTAGAGGCCTTCTATTCCAATTTCCTTTAGGACTTTGAACATGAATGAGTGTTCACTTTGTCAAAAGCCTTTTTTGACTTAGTTGAGATGATTATGTGGTTGTTAGATTTTGCTCTATTGATATAATGTATTACATATATAGATTTTTGTATTTGAACCATACTTACATTCTTTGGATTAATTAAACCTGGTCATGGTGTATAATCTTCTTGATGATTTGCTGTGTTCTATTTGCTAGAATTTTATTGATGATTTTGCATTTATGTTCATCAGGGAGATTGGCCTGTAGTTATCTTTTTTCATTGTGTATTTCCCTGGTTTTGGTATCATTATAATACTTGCCTCCAGAAATAATTTTGGGAGAATTATTTCCTTTTCAATTTCATTGAAGAGTTTGAGGAGTGTAGGGATTATATCTTCTGTAAATTTCTTATAGAATTCAGTTGTGTATCCATCAGGACATGGACTTTTCTTTGTCGGTACACTTTTTTTTTTAATTACATTTCGTATTTCATTGGCTGTTATTGGGTTATTGAGAGTTATATCTTCTTGATTCAGTTTTGGTAATTTGTACCTTTTGAAGAATCTGTCCATTTCATCTGTGTCTTCTATTCTGTGAGAGTAAAGGTTCTTAAAGTAGCTATTGACAATCTTCTGAATTTCCCCTGGGTCTGTGGTAGTTACATACTTTTCATTCCTTATTGCTTTTTTTTCGAATTTTTTTTTCCTTTTTTTGATGAAGTTAGGTAGGAGCTTATCAATTTTATTTAATCTTTCAAAGAAGCAGCTTTTCGTTTCGTTAATTCTTTGGACTGTTTTCTTCATCTCAATTGAATTAGTTTCTGCTGTAATCTTTATGATTTCTTCCCATCTTTGGGTTCTGTGTTTGGTTTACTCTTCTTTTATAGATTTTGGAGGTGTATCATTAGTGTGTTTATTTGTTCCCATTCTATTTTCCTAATGTGTGAGTTCAAAGCTATGAATTTCCCTCTGAGAACTGCTTTCATCACATTACATAAACTTCCATGAATTGTGACTGAATTTTCATTGAATTGTAGATATTGTTGAATTTATTGTTTAATTTCATCTGTGACCTGGTGGTTGCTGTGTAGGTTGTTTTTTAATGTCCCTGTATTTAGGGTGTTTTTCTGGTTTCTTGTCTCATTTATTTCTCATTTTATTGCACTGTGGTCATATAATATGCATGGGATAATTTCTGTTTTCTTGCACATACATAAGCATGACCTATGGACCAGTATGTGGTCTTATTTTAGAAAATGACACCTACAGTTGAAAAAAAGGTATATTTAGCTGTTGTTGTGTGGAACACTCTGTATATGTTCACGAAGTCCATTTGTTCCAAGCTCTGGTTCAGTTCTGCTACTTCTTTGCTAATTTCTTGTCTGGTTGACCTATCTTTTTGGGATAAAGGGAGTATTAAATTCTCCTGTTAAGACTGTGGTATTGGATAGTAGATTTTTCATGTCCATTAAATTTTGTCTTATATAGTTGGGTGCTCTTGGGTTCAGTGCATATACATTTATGAGTGTTACCTGTCCATCTTGAATTTTTCCCCTAACCAGTATATAGTGGCCTTCTTTATTTCATTTAATCATTCTTGGTTTGAAGTTGAGACTGTCTGAGAACAGGATTGCTACCCCTTCTCTTTTCTGAGGTGCTGGGGAATGTAGTATTGTTTTCCATCCTTTGACTTTCAGTCCATAAATTTCTTTTTAAGTTAAATGTGTTTCTTTATACAGCATGTTGGATTTTGTTTCATAATCCACTAATAGACTGTGCCAGTCTATTTCTTTTAATTGGTGAATTGAGTCCTCTTACTGCTATTTACCTGCTGCTGTTTACTCCTTTTTGTCCTGTGTTTAATTGTTTGCCATATTTAGTGGGTTCCTTCTCTTCTCATTCATGGAGTTCTGATCATTTTGGTCCTTTTTTGGAACAACTTTTAGTAGTCTGTGTAGGGTTGGCTTTGTCATCATGAAACTCTTTGGTTGTTCTCTGTCATGGAAGTATGTCACTTCTCCGTCAAAATTGAAACAGTTTTTTTTTTTTTTTTTCTTTTTGGAAGAACTGCGGATTGAACCCAAGGCCTTTGGGCTTGCCAGAGAAGTGCTTATTGCACTGAGCCATCTCCTCAGCTCCTGAGAGTTTTGAAGTATATATTACACTGGCCTGAAATTTGTTTCCATAGATGACTTGCAGTACTCTGCTCTGTGCTCTTCTTGACTTGATAATTTGTGAAGAGAAATCTGCCTTTATTCTGATGGGTTTTCCTTTAAATGTGATCTATTGCTTTTCTCTAGTGGCTTTCAGTATATTGTCTTTTGGTGGATTTCTGGGATCTTGACTATTATATGTCTCCATGTATTTTTAATTTTATTGAAGTTATTTAGAATATTGTATGTTTCAGTTACCTGAATGTCAGATTGTTTCCTCATATTTGGGAAGTTTTTTGCTATTAACTTCTGCCCATATTCTTTTTATATCAAATTATTTTTTCTGCATCCTAGTTGTTTTTAAGAGATCTTTTCTTACCTTTTTACTAGCTGTGACAGTGTCTTCAAGATCTGAAACTTTATCTTCACCTTCACTCAGATGGTTTTGCAAGTTTGCGATTAAAATTTTTAGTTCCTCTCTGTCTCTTCGACACTGCTTAATGAGATCTGTTTCTTTCCTGTATTGTTCATTCAAGAAATCTGTTGCTTTTCTAATCTCTTCTATTTTTTTTTTTTTATCAGTGTCTTCTTGAGAAGTGTCTAGGGATTATCTTTGATCTAGTTTCCACTATATGTTTCTGCACTTAATTCTTCATAAGCTACTAATTCGGAGGTTTCTTCTTTTATTTTGCAGACTAATTCTGATCTAGTTCTTCTATACCTTTATGCTGTCATTTTTTTACTTCAGATGCTATTAATTCAGACATTTCAGATGAGCTCATGTCATCTTACTTGTTATGGGTGGGCTTGAGGCCTGAGATTGCATTTTGCTCTTTCACTTTGTCATTTCATGTAGCACTGACCTGTGATCTTTGGTGTAGAACTTTTCTGCAGTTATAACCTTAGCACTTACTGACATTCGGGTATAGATATATTCAGTTTGAGTTTATCCAGTTGTGCCTGGCTTGGGTCTAGCTATTGTGCTCAGCTCGTTCCTGCTGCAGCCCTTGGAAGTGGACCTGTTGTGCCCCTGGCCCAGGAGGCACATGGGAGCACAGAAGCTAGCCAGGCCAGGTCTTGGCGTGTGTCTGGGGGGCCCCAAGAGCTCGATAGCAATTCTCACTCACTTGGTGGTTTTGGGAGATGGGCTCTGGAAGGTGGCAGGGTCCAAGATTGTGGCTGGGAATCTCACTCACTGGCATGCCTCGGTTCAGTCCGGAGAGGTCCCACAGCAAAGGGGAGCCTGAACGTCTTCCACACACTCGCCGAGCCTGGGCTTGGACTGGATCTGGGGGTACCGAAAGCAGAAGCTAAACTTTCATCTGAAAATTTATTATGTGCTAAATATTGGGGTGTGTCTCTGATAGCCTTTAGTTAATTTTGCAAAAGTTTGATTTGTTGTGATAGATCTATGTAAAAGTCAAGTAATTAAATATAATATTTAAAAGATTTAGCATTTGAATAGCACCCCCCAACCTTGTTCCAACAGACTCCAAGTAATCATATAGAATATGGTAAAAGACACTTAGAAATTTCTCCTTAAATTTGCATGTGCAAGAGAAAATTATTAAACACTTTCTTCAGAAAAGATACAATTCTACAAAATTGCTGTTATTACATTTGTTGTACCTCTAAAAATTTTTTTTAGCCTAAAGTGTAGGGAAGTAGTTTTAATATTAATTCATAGCTTAGGTGAAACTCATCTGTGCAAAATAAGAAAAATGATAATATGAAAATCTTTTTTAAAAAAGTTGCTTCTTCAACTTTACAATTCTGAGATTATAGCAGTTTGACTGCTTAAACTTTCTTTTCTAGCAGAGAAGGTGGCTCAGTGGAATAAGCGCTTCCCTGGCAAGTGCAAGGGCCTGAGTTCAATCCCCGGTTCTGCAAAAAAAAACCCCAAAAAAACAAAAAACAAAAACAAAAAAACTTTCTTTTCTAAAATGATGTTATTGTAGATGGTACCTTCAGAATTTTCTTATAAAGTAAAAATGGTGGAGAGCGTACATCCACCTTCAAAACTATTCTTGATATTTGGCTGGAACCAACCATGGCTATACAAACTAGCTGGAAGCAGGTAACACAAGCATAGGGAAGCAGAAAGAACTGAAGGCTATCTAGGCCATTCTTTCATCACAAATTCTTTATTCCTTCATTTATTTGTGCAGCGACTTGTTGAGCACTAGAGGTTATCTTTGCTAACTTCAGATGAAGCAGATCTTGGGAGTCTATAATTTCTCTCCTTTTAGCATTGCCTTTTGTCTTGTTTGTTGAACAGGAATAAAAAACTCTACGTTGTAGTCCACTTGGGGTGAGCAGGTAATGCCTTTGAATTCACCTGCCCTAAAGCTGAACAAGAACACTGAGGAAGAGATGACCATGGTCTTTCTGTGTCTGCCTGCTCCCAGCAAACACACATTTGATTGCTGTAGAAATTTCTGAAGTTTTTTAATGCGGGGTCTTGAAATTCTCAAAACACTAGAACTGTAGGATGGAACAGAGATGAAGACTGTCTCATTTCCTTTCCCTTGAATACTACGGAAAGGAAGAACCCTCCTTTGATTAAACTTTCAAAAGGCCTCTGTCTTGCCTATGTGAATCCTCTTTTCTTGATATTTTTCAGTCAGCTTTCCTGTGTTCTCCATGCGAATCCCGCATCTCTCTCATGGGTTGCAATGTTTGTTATGCTCCCCTCAGTTCTTTGTTGTGATTTGAGTGCTTCAGGCTTTGGTTTTATCCATTCTAGAGGTGGATGGGAATGAAATGGCTTTCTTTATGCTCCACATATAGGGGAAAATTAAAATTCTCCAAATCTGGTTCAGTAAATCAACCACCTCCAGTGCAAAGGTGGTTGATTTACTCAATGAGGGTATCTAAGAAACAACAAGAACTAAAATTTTATAGGCAATCCCGCTCTATGCCAAAGGTTAAAGCATACCTTTTCTTGTAACATGATTTGACTTTGCCGATTGTGAAGCAACATCAATAAATATAATTGTTTTTACTGAAGTTTGACTTTCTTAGATCCATTATCTTTAAATATACACTACTAATGAATTTTTTTTTTCTGTGCTGGAAGAGAGTATTACCAGTTCAAATTAGATTCCATTGGATTTAAAATCTCTTGGCTGATATAAGCAGGTAGAGAAGTGGCATTGCCAGTTTATCTTACCAGTCAAACTATAGGTTTGGGCTTGGTGATATACAAAAGAACAATGAATAGGACCAGCTATCAGAAAGTTCATACTCTACATAGAATGTGTATATAGAGTCCTTAGATGTACCGTATACATGCATCACATGTATGCTGAGGTCTCATGCTTGCTAGACAAGTGATCTACCACTGAACCGCCAGTATGAAATTATACTATTACATAATTTATATCGTCTTGCACTAAGTAGCATAATAGTCAGAAAAGAGAATTTTAGTAGTCAATAAAAGAAATTTTTGGTACTAAGGCAACTTTAAAAAGTCACACAAGATTGATTTATAATGATTTGTGAAATATTTCCACTCTTGTTAGTCTCATTTATAAATTGTGCTTAGGTTATCAGGTACATGTTGTTGTTTCATTTTACAGATAGAGTACAGAAAGCTGAAATCACCTGGTCAAATTTACTTGGACTTAGTTGTGGCTCTCCAGCAAAGCTGACCTAAAGAAAAAGGAAAGCCTCCCTTTGGCCTTCCTTTCCTCTGTCACTTCCTCCTGAGATTTATTGTAGGAATTGGCTCACAAGGTTGTGGAGCACATGAATAGCCACTAAATAGACAACAATATGCAATGTATTAATTATTGAAACTGTCCTACTAATCGTTTTGAAACTGTCTCATTGTTATTTGTTTCTCAATAAAATTATCTTAAAAATCCATCATCTATAAGCCAAAGAATCAGGAAAGTTAATGGTTTAATTGAGTCTGCCTGAGGCCTGCGAAGTGGTAGATTTGATGGTGTAAACTTTAGATTTCAGTCTAAAGGCCTAAGGTATAGAATAGTGGACTATTCAATAGGGAGGCCGTAGAACAGTGCAGGTAAGAATCATAGAACTGCTCCCAAGGCCACATTGTAGAACTTGGACATCAAGGAAGCTGTTGCTCCAGACAGTCCTCTCTATCAGAATCTGGGTGTGACGTGATGCCGCCGCGTATCAGCCAGCTGAGCTAAGGGATGCCCAGAGAGCTAGGAAAACATTGCTGTTTTCTGATGAGATTAGCTTTGAGTCAGTAAAGAAGAAAAGCAGAGGAAGAATGAATCCTGATAGTCTCTCTCCTAGCGAGAATATTCTTATATTTTTCCTGCTGAGCATCAGCATCTCTTAGCTAAGTCAGCTGATATACAACACTACCCGTCAGCCTTAGCCTCTGAGAGAGCAAACCACCAGGGTTAGAGGCTTCCTTGAGGTCCAAGTCCTATGATATGGCTTTAGGAGTCTCAGCCTACATTGTGCTACAGCCTCCCGACGAAGCATCCAATATTCTGTAATAATTTCCGAGCTATTTCAGTTAGCAAGAATGCATTTTGCTTTTTCTCACTGACTCCTGACTGACAGAGGGAAGAAGGTCACTCTTAAACTTCGAAAGTTTGAGAAAGTTTCAATGGCAACTGATTATTTTATATTCCTAAAATATCTCATTGTGTCTTAGTATGTATTAAGAAAATGTAAGAAAATAAAGTTCTCATAATGTTTATTGATTCTGTAGCCACTGGGGCAAATCACTGAATATTTTGTGACTGCTATGAAAATGTGTTCTTCTATTTTTTTATTTTTTGGCTGAACTGGGGATTGAACTCAGGTCCTTATGCTTGCCAGGGAAGTGCTTATTCCACTGAGTCATCTCCCCAGTCCCTGAAAATGTGTTCTTGTAAACATATTCTTCCTAAAACTATTGTAAGTGTCACGATGGCATGTTGTGATCCACAGAAGTGAGCTACACATTACAAATAAGTCCTAATATAAGGTTGGAAACCTTATCTAGTCATTATTTTTTCTAGTCAGTAACTGAAATACTTTCCCAAAAACAGATCTTCCCTCTGAAGCTGAGCAGTAGTATGAATAGCAGTAAAAACTGTCTGCTTAGAAGTCTTTAAATAAGTTTCCTGTGTTACCTCTATAGATTGGAAAATTTGGGAAGTGTCAAAAAACAAAATTTATAGTTCCTGGGCCATACCTGTGTATCTGCTGGTCTCCTTTCTCATTCACATTGCAAAGTGCTAGAAGTTTATCATACCTGCTTGTAAACACTTCTATGGCCTGCTTTTAAATGTCATTGTGATTTTACATAATTTTACAGGATTTAGTGCAGCGCCTTTGTGAAGCTGTATGACTTGTTTACACTAATGCTTCTGAAGCTGGGGGCTCCTTCAGTGCATCAGCTTGGAGCCTTGGCCTCTGCATCTCTCGTAGTATCCTAGGTGATTGTCTCTGTTACTTTTCACTTGTTTCTGGGACAAAATAACTGAAACCCAAAGTTAAGGAAGGAAAGGTTTATTCAGCTTACTGTTTGTGGGGGTTCGTGCTCAGCTGGCTCCAAGGCAGAGTGGCATAGGGCAGAGAACAGGGGTTCATGGTGGTGGAAAACAGTAAAATAGCAAGAGCTAAAAGGGAGGAGCAGTGGCAGAAGCCTCTCTCCTTTTCTTACATAGTATCCAGGTTATCTGGCCCAGGGCAGGTGTAGCGCTCACACCCATAATCCCAGCAGTACTTACACCCATAATCCCAGCACTATATCATGAATTAATCACAACTTCTGAAAGTCCCATCATGACTTCATGAGGCCTTGGGGCATACGACTAGACACACACCATTACAGTGATGTTAATGTTTCTGGTTTGAACATCACACACTTTGAATAAAAAATATTTATAAATTGAAGTTTAAAAAAATCCCAACTAGTTTCTGTTTAAGATAGCTGCAATAATTTGATCTATTACTTCTCTAGGTATGAAAAATTATTTGATTCATCACTTAACCCAGTCAAAATGCCAACTTGGAATAAATATGTATCAAAGGAGGAAGCAAGCAAAGAAATTAGGATAGTTGAGACTGGCTGTGGTGGTGCATGGCTGTAACCCCAGGGTTTGGGAGGCTGAAAAACAGGAAGGATCACTGTGTGCCCGATCTGTATAGTGAGATCCTATAGACCCTGTGCTAAATACATTAAACAAAGAAAGAAACTAAGACAGTTATTGAAAGTATTGGTAGTTTTCAATCAGGGGATGATCCAAAGGCTTTTGTTTCTATATTATATTCTATATTATCCGCAGTCTACTTATTAATGTGGCCTTTGGAGTGAACAAGATTTAAATTTAAATCTCCAATCTACCATATTCCTCCTTTTATGCAAACCTATTTAGTAAAAATTGTTTTTGCTTGTTTTACTTGGTGGGAGGTAGGCATTGGTGCGTGCTAAGCAAGCGCTGTAACTACTTGGCTACCTCCTCAGCCATCAGCTTCCGCGTCTGGACGCGAGCCTACCCATCCGTTTAAGCGGCATTACCCAAATCAGACACTTGACAGAGTGCTTCACATAGAAGGCGCTCAAATTTTACCTGTTTTATTAGGAATCATGTTCAGCAAGCCAGTGAGTTCAGATCCAATTTGATTGTGATTCTTTCTGAAACAGTGAATTTGACAAAAAGTCCATTGGCTTCAGCGGATTAGTAAGACCGCCTTGCGAAGAGAGGAATGATACTGCGGTCATCATTATCATTATCAATTAAACTGCTAGCTGAATGCCAAGTATTTCACCTGCAACAAATTGCAAATATAAAAGCGAACAGATGCAAGGGTCAAGGGTTTGATCCCCAGCCTGTAGTGCTGGCTCTGCCCCTGGGGTGCACTGAGGCAGTGATTGAGACATGCTGCACACCTGTAATTCCAGAGCTGCACACCTGTAATCCCAGTGCTGCACACCTGTAATCCCAAAACAGGAAGGATCAATACAAGTCCGATCTGTGTAGTGAAACTCTGTAAACCCTGTAGACCCTGAAATAAATAAAAAGCAAAACAAAACAACAAATATAAAAGTGAAAGGAATTTTACATTCAGATTTTTATAATTGGAAGTCGTCACATTTGCAACTGTTGGCAGCTTAGGTGTTTTGGTATGAGGATACTTATTTTTATGAATCTATAAGGGAAATGAAGGATGTCTATTTTATCTTTGCAAATATTTAGCTGTGCAATTGCCCTCAAGCCTTGTGATAGATTCTATAAACATGCAGATTAATATTCAATACATTAAAGGCTCTGTATTTATCCAGCATGTTAGACACTTTCATTTTAACCCCAGAAACGTTCTTTTCCAATTGAAGAGGCATTTGTATGGTGTTCACATCTGTAGAATCCCTAACACTGTATTTATGTAAAATTACACTTCAGTATAATTGCCTGTGTAATTAACATTCAGGAAGAAATTATTTTTTCAGGAGCACATTGCACAATTTAGTTTCAGTCTGTGACAAAGAGGCTTTTAAATGTTAATCTTACAAAAGAAAATGGAGCAAATAGTAAAGGCAGTGGGTTAATACAAGAGGCAGCTATTTACAGCATAACATATTCCCTCACTGGGAATTACTTATTTTTTTAGCCAAAGAATCTAGGCATGTTTAAAATCTCACTGGGAAATATGGAGTTCAATTGTGTGTGTGTGTGTGTGTGTGTGTGTTCACATCAGGAAACCAAATAAAAGAGTAAAATGGTCCCAACTTAAATTTGATATTGAAGCTGTAAGAGAGACATGAGATTATTAGGGTGAAATTTAAGAATGATCAAAGTATAAGAAGATATTTTTTTAGTTCTAACTCTATGAAAAAAATTTTATTTTGGTTAATAATTCTTTCAAAATCAATGAACAGGCTCTACGCTAAGTTTCCCCCTAGTGAGCTAGCTTTTACTGCAACACATCATAACATCCCTTGAAAAATAGAGAAGTTGTGTATACCGCATTATTGTTATTGGCAGGATCGGTACATTCATGGCCATTGCCCCTACCTGGTATGTTACCAAGATCTCTCATCTGTGTTGCTATTTCTTTCTTTCCTTTTTTTTTTTTTTTTTTGGTCTTCTTGAGACAGGGTGTTATTATGCAGTTCAGGCTGGCCTGGAGTACACTTTGTAACCCAGACTGTTCTTGAACTTGTTCTTGATCTTCCTGCCTCAGCCTTCCAAATGCTGGAATTACAGGAATGTGGCACCACACCAGCCTGTATTATTATTTGTTACTGGGGTCCTTATTTCCCCACTTGATCAATTGCTTGTGGAATAGTCAGAAACAACTTTAAACTCAAGTTTGATTATCTCCATAAGAGCTCACCATAAGTCTTTCCACCCACCTGTGCCCAAGCCACTGGGTCCTCCTTCCTATTCCTCCTACCATTCTGAATATACTCTTCATTCTCCTAGCCATGTCCAGCCCATCTCTTAAGGTGCCATCTCCTCTCACTTCCTGGGGCCATCACTGTAGGCATCCTCTCATTCTCCACCATCATCAGTCTCCCTCGCTCCAGTGGATCCCACCTGTGAGCTTGTCTCCCCAAGCCTGTCCTGATGCTGCTCCTTTGTTTTGGTCACTTTTATAGAAAATAATCTCTAACGAGCAATTTATAATAATAAATATCCTCTAAGTCTTCTATTCCCACTGAGCCAATTCCAATCAGGTCAATACTCACTGCTATTCAAGTGAGGCTGTTATTTTTAATGCAAGTTTACCAGGGATCCCCATGTTGAATCGACAATCAGTTCTTAGCTCTCATCTTGGTTGAGTTAAGGCCAATGGGTGATCATTCATTTCTCTGAGCAACTGTCTTCCATAGGCCTTGGGACATTACACAGTCTCAGGTTTTATCCTACCTCATTGACAGGTCTTTCTCAGATATCTTCATAAAAATATCATTTCCTTCCTCACTTCTTTCCAACCTTGGCTCAATTATACAGTGAGGTCTACCCGTTCTAGCATATTCAAATAGCCCCGCATAATGGCACATGCTATTCACATCTTGTTCCTGTCTTGTTAGCATTCATTTTCATCCACATATACTCTGCTTCCCTTATCTACTTATCAGGTGACTGTTCTCTCCCCTGAAATAGTAGCTCCATGAGATCAAGAGATCTGTCTAATTGTTTATGGTTATATCTTCTATTCCATAATAGATGATAGATAATTAAAATAACTGAATGGATGGGCAGACATCATTTGCTTGCTTAAGACATCATAATGTTTAATTACTGCATTTGTGATAAAATTCAAATGATTATTGTGGCCTACCAGCCCTGTGTGCTCTGCTCATTCCATTCTCTCTAACTTCTCATTTTCTTTCTCCTTCCTTTTAGTTTCTGAAATATATCACACCTTTTCCTTTTTCCAAGTCCTGATGCTATTCTCTAATAACAGATTACCTGCACACCTCTCCATCTTTCCTTGCATGTCTAATCCTCCTTAAGCTTAGCTATGGATTAACTATTAACTCCTCAGAAAGGCTTCTCTTCATCTTCATATTTTCTTTTTTGTTTTGTATTATTCTCTACTACTCTAACTTTTTTCAAATGTTATTTTCTCATTAAGTTTACTGAAAATCAGTAATTATATAGCATATTAAAATTGTAGACAAATATTGAATTGTGATATATGAGATGTGGACAGAGTGAATTTTAGAGAAATATTTCTAAAGTAAATACATAGCATGATATTAATAACAGATTGCAGGGGCTGGGGAGATAACTCAGCAGAATAAGCACTTCCCTGGCAAGCACTAGGGCCTGAGTTCAATCCTTGGTTCTGCCAAAAAAAAAGAATAGGTTACACATTGTTTTTTTTTTTTTTTAATTGCTTTGCTTTTTCTTTATTTTTTATTTTTTTTCCATTTATTTTTATTTTATTGAAATACAAATGTCAATCAGACAGTTTCAAAACACCATAACCATACAGAGTCGATGAATTAATACATTGCAAACTGTTTTCATAACATTTTGGTATTGTACAAGGTGCACACATGATATTATATTTACAGGTTTTTTTATAGCTGAATTATATCAAAGATTCAATAATTATTTACCTAGTGGATGACCATAGCACTAAAAGCCGACATAATATCCTGTCCAACCACCATTAGTGCAGA
>PVKA01028504.1:0-29305 GCA_004027165.1 Ctenomys sociabilis
TCTGCCCTTCCTGATGGACTCGAGGTCTGGGATTGCATTTTTCCCCTTCTCTTTGTCATTTTGTATAGCACTGATCTTTGACCTTTGGTGTAGAGCTTTGGTGCAGCTATAACGTTAGCTTGTTATGAGATTCAGGTGCCAGTCTATTAAGTTTGAGATTTTCCAGGTATGCCTATCCTGGGTCTAGCTCTTGTGTTCAGTTCCTTTTTTGCTGCAGCTCCTTTAGTTCCCCTATGTTGGTTCCCGGGGTCAGCCCTCCTGTGTCAGGCAGGGCATTCCCCAGGTGGGTGGGCCTGGGCTTTGGTGAGTTTTCTGGGCTCACAAAAGGATAGTGGATGATCTTATTCAGTGAGTAGGCTATACTGAGCTGGCCAGCTTGTGCTGGGTCTGGTTCTACAGGCCGTAACCCAAGAAAGCTGGGAAAGGTCCCTCTGGTGCAGTGGGCCTGGAGCCCTCACTCACAGACCAGGCTGTGCTGGGTTTCGTTCCATAGCATGGGACTGTGGATTGCTGAGAAATGTCCCTCCGGTGTGGCAGGCTTGGAGTTCTCACTCCATGCCAACCTGCACTGGGTCTGGGGCTGTGGGGTGGGACTAGTAATCACCTGGAAATGTTTCTCTGGCACAGTGTGCCTGGAGCTGTCACCGAGCCACAGGAGCTGACGGGCAGCTTAATCCCTGGGAAATGTATCTCAGGCACAACGGGCCTGAGGTTCTGCACTCACTGAACTTTGATGCCCAGAGAATCAGGGAAATTTCCACTCAATCAGTGGGCTTTAGGTCAGGGGATCCGGGGAGGTGTTGGTGAGTGGGTCCTGAGGTTTCAGGCCAGGCACTGGCTTGGGGGGGTTGGGGACAGGGATCCGCGTAGCGCGCGTGGGAAGAAGCCAAAGGCTCTCCCTCAGACTCACCACACTCTCACTGATCGGGGAAGCCTGGTGAGTCCTGTAAATTCGCTCTCGCTGGGTGAGCTTGGCACGGGAACCAGGAGGCCGCTGGAGTCAGCCACTGTCTCAGCCTGGTCTCTGGCTGGTCGGGCGTGGGTGGGATAGAGTAGGATGGCGGAGTTGGCCGCGCTGTCTCTGGCCGGTCTCAGGGGCTCAAAAAGGCAAGTTATTTATGCCAGTGCAATGACAAGATAAACGTGTTTCCAAAATATTTTGCATATATTTATAGTATTTGTGAATTATCTCATACATTGGCTACTTTTCTTATGTAATTGATGAAAGGGCTACACATACTATGAAAACAGTTCCAAGCTGGTCTATGCACTCTTTTGAACTATAGAACGTAATATATTAATTTCTATCTTAAATAGTAATGAAAAATCATATTTTGAAACTTTCAAATGTAAGTCCTATAATTTGACTGCAGTTATTGAATTAACCTGACAACCCTACTGTGATAATGAAATTTACAAGCCTGCTTAATTTGCTGAGGTTATACAAGACTAAGAAACCACTTGTTTTCTTTTACTCTAGAGTACCCTTTTCTATAATAGAATTATTGTCATGATTTTCAATTAAACCCTGTAATCCACATCGACCTACCTAATAACATTGGATATTGCAAGCAAAAATTAACCTTGTAGCAATATTCAGATAAGTGTGTTTCGGGGGTACAGCATACTTTTGGTGCAGTGAGAGGTCCTGATTCCCTTACCTTGTGCTGAAAAAGGAAAGAACATGGGATTTATACAACTATTCATTCTCCACAATTTCTAAATTTTATCTCCTTAAAATTTGAATAATATTTGAAGGTTGGCTAGATAGCTCACCAGACTAAAGCACTTGATTTGGCAAAGCGCAGCACCTGGGGTTCGATCCCTGGCTTGCTGTGCCAGCCACGCCCCAGGGTGCTCTGAGATTGATTGAGAGCGGGTGTGGTGATATGCCTCTGTAATCCCAGTACTTGGGAGGATGAAAACAGGAGGATCACTACGAATACAATTTATGTAATAAGACCCTGTACACCCTATCAGGGTGGATAATATTTATATTTTGTGAGAGAGGGGGATTTTATATTGCATTAAAAGTATTTGTAAAAGTTATTTATTCATTTGGAAATATTTATTCAGCTTTTCAAATAATTAGGGTTGGCCAGATAGGTCAGCAGACTAAAGTGTCTGGCAGGCACTGGGATTGAGGTTTGATCCCTGGGCATGCTGTGCTGGCCCTGCCCCCAGGGCCCACTGAGAGAGCAACTGAGAATGGGCATGGTGGCACAAGCCTATAATCCCAATGCTAGGCAGTCTGAAAAGCAGGAAGGATCACTATGAGTTCCATGTATGTAGTGAGACCTTAATTTCTAGTTTATGAAGATTATTAAGTGAATTAGAATGAGTCGCTCATACTTTGCATTGCTGATGTCTTTTACAATTTGGAACTAAAATGTATACATACATATTATTAATTTGTATATTTCTTAGTGAAGTAGTGCTGTTTATGAAAAAAAAAAATCTTTGGATTTGGGCATACTAGAACTATTAAACAAATTGTAATTCCTTGGCATGTTTAATGCAGCAAGAGAAGAAAGGCCTCAAAGGGGGAATGTATGCCTAGCTTCAAGAATATAAAGGAAAATAACCCAGTGATGGAGAAAGGGGTGATAGGAGTCCAGAATAGATTACATTTGCTTAAAATTCAGGTGACTAGTACACTACTTAGTACTTTCAGTGAGTCCTATTAATCATTTAGCTATAATGGGCTTTGTATTATGAAAAAAAAAAGACTTTCTTATCTGTAAAACACTCATAATATTTCTGGTATAGTAATGCATATTGTCATTCTTTGTCTTAATACATATGTGAAAAGTTATTTTAAAATAGAAGAAAATGTCACTAAATAATAACAATACCTTGCTTACTAGTCCTTGTACAGATATTTATATCTTTACATGTGGTCCTTAAGTAAAACATAAGTAAAAATATTATTACTATTTTGAAAGGATTAGTCTTTTGAAATATCTGAAATTTTATTAAATTTTACAAAATATATAAGCTTTTCATGTCACCAGAAGAAAAAAAAATGCATTTTATTGCATTCTCATTTGAAGAGATAACTTGTTTGGCTTAAAACAGAAAATAAGTTCCTAAAATCTTCAAGCTTAATTAGGGAGAATATTTACATCTTGGTGTTACAGGTTTTCCACTGTTCAGAGGTCCAAACTTAAGAGTTGTCAAAGCTTACTAAATGTGAAAATTAATTTGGGTTATAAGTTAATCAAGCCAGATGGTCTTAATGTTGAACCTACAGATGTGCTTTAGGAAGTAAGAAGTCCCCCTGAAAATGTCTGTAAATATGTTTGTCTATATACAGGTTTCTATAGACAATTTATGACATTTCTCAGATCTAAAAGAATGCATATCTAAAAATTACCAGAAACCACTGATTGAAGTAATTTTGATATTTGAAAAATACACTTAAGTTACTTATTAGGATGATGCAGTGTCATTTTTGTCATGTCATTTTTGCATTTTAGCAACATTTAAAATATTTGTACTGTTTTTGTTCTAAAGGACAAAGATGAAGAATCTTCAGATAATGGTGAAGTATTCCATTCAGTTCAAGCAGAGGTCCAAATGGAGCCAGTGCAGCCACCCATTCCAAATCCTCCAGAAAATGAGGTGAATTTCATGCACTATAATATTATGAAGCAGATAAACATAGAATAGAGATTTTAAAACATTTTATCAGGATTCCTTACACATGCAGTACTCCAAAAGTTTTTGTTCGTGATATGGTGTCATTCAATATTTGAATTATAGAAGTTGAAAATGAAAAGCTAAATACATATGAATTTACAATGTAATAAAATTCTTATATGTTAAAATAATAAAAATTTTACTGAAAAAAATCTATTATTTTTAAAACAAATTTTGGCGATAATATATTTTCTAGATATCTTTATTATATCTCACTTAATGGAAAACAGCTGGAGCTTCATATCTGCATCTGCATTTAATTTGATACCATACGTTCATTTGGTTGAAATACATGAACAAACAGTGGCTTCTAACATATAGCCAGTTATAAATAAGAACTTGAATTATCTCTAATTGCTGTCCATATTGTTTGGATATGTGCCAAAACAGGGAAATTGTAATCTAAAACTATACTAGTGAAATTTTGCTTATCTATTCCTCAGTCTTGTGAATGAAAAAGTGAAATTTTTATAAATGTGTATTTTAGTTTCATGCATCTATCAGGGGGAAAATACTGGAATACTCTTTATGTAAATCTTCCAAAATATGTGCATGTTTTATTACATAATGTCAAAAACATGTGTTAATAATTCTACCAATTTAATATGCATACAAATAGTATGTATAAACTGTTAATGTCAAATACAAATTCAAATTTTGATTTTCACTTGAAAGGTGAGATTTTCAGTGCTAGCAAGTTACATGTTTTAATTGACATTCTTACTTATTAGTTTAAAATAAAATGCCTTCCAAATTCCCAAAGCTTAATAATCATAGGTTTTCTATCGGTGATAACTGAAATAAAAATATTTCCCATAAACAGGGTTGGTACTTCATAATCATACATCTTTCTCCTTGATTGTTTCTTTTCAGTGATGTAATTTGTGACTTGATCTGGATCATTTAATTTCAGGTTTACTTTCTTACACTTCTTGGAATAGCTAAGTCAAGTCTTGTGTCCTTGTTGATTTATATGTCATGAATTTTGCTGATATAAACTTCTTTAGAAATGCATAGGTGAGGCTAGATTTATAGGTTCAAATCTTTTGATGTGCTTTTTATTTATGTTTTATTAGTACATATTTTCAGTACATAATGATTGGATTCCTCTTGGGGAGTTGTACATGCACCCCTTCCTTTCCTCTCCCCATCTTTCCATCTCTTGATCTTTTCCCTTTTGCAAAAGATCTATTTATTTCCTATTTATTATCTACATTTCATTTCCCTTCCTATTTAGAGTTTGGATTTCTCATATAGGAGAAACCATGTGATAACAGATGCTGTCACGGTTCTAGGAGAGGGATTAGAACCCTTCTACATTGTTGGTGAGAATGTAAACTGGTAGAATTATTGGGGAAATCAGTGTTGAGTGTCCTCAAAAAACTAAACCTAGAAATTCCATTTAATCCAAATATTCTCTGAAAGAGATAAAGACACCATATTATGATACAGAAGTACCCAAGTTTATATCAGTAAAATTCATGACAGACAAATATAAAAAGCAGCCTATATGTCCATAAACAGATGAATACATAAAGAAAAGTTGGTATTTGTACACAATGGAGTACTGCTTGGCCAGAAAGAAGGGTAAACTGGAGTTTACCTTACATCCAGTTGTAGGAAAATGGATGTACACTGAAAGCATAAAGTTAGGAAGTTTAAATTCTTATATGTACAAGACCACATTATCATAGATAGCATTCACAGCAACCAGCGATTGAAGGAAAATTTTGGTTACTAAGAGATCAGGTGAGTGGGTGAACAAAGCAAAATCATGCTTTATGCATGGTGAGGAAGGTGCCTCACTGTTGTTCCTCTCAGTAAAGACTCACCTCAGCACAGGATGTTTCACAGGTGTTATGAAGCCTTTTGTGGGAAGTTCTCCTTTTAAATACAATATGCCAACATACTAATATTCCATTAACTAAACAACTAGTTATAAGTTTATAAATATTAGCCATTCATAGAATAAAAATTATAGAGTGTTATTTAATGAGATCAGACAATATGTCTTTTTCTCTGCCAATCAGCATAACACCAGCAGTAAAATAGTTGTAAGAAGCTGTGTTTCATTTAGAATAAATTAGTGTAGGCTAGTCTTGATAATTCTTTTTGTCTTCCCAGTTTTCAAACCAAATATTAGCCAACTTATGCAAGGCCTTGCCTTTGTTATATTTGGCTAGTATCTTTTTGTATATTACAGTCAATAAATATCCTCAGCTGGATGTGGTAGTACACACAAGTCATCTCAACCACTCTGTAGGCAAAACCAGGAGAATCATTTGGGCTGGGGAGTTCAAGGCAGCACACTATAAATCATTCATTCACTCATTCATTCATTCATTCATTCATTCATTCATTCATTCATTCATTCTATCAGTCCTATCCTGCATCAGTATAAGGCCAGTTATCTGAACTGAAAGTAGAAAAATTTTATTGGGCAGAAGTATGTTACATATGTATTACAAAATATCTAGTTATATTCAGAAACACTCCTTACTAAAATCAGGCAGTATATCAGCAGGACTCCATTGGGCATGGTAGCATATGCCTACAATCCCAAAACTCAGGAGACTGAGGGAGGAAGGAATATAAACTGTGAGTTTGAGGCAAGTCTGTAAATTCCCAGGCTAGCACGACCCTAGAGAGAGGGAAGGAAGATGGGAGAGACAGACAGACACAGAGAGAAAATTAGAAAGAGCACTTTTTGTAGTGTAAATATGACATTGAAAGATGAGAAGAAAATGGTGTGACAGTATAGTTCATAGAAACTATGTAGTGATTTAATCAGCATGAAAATATTAGATCAATTTAATTTTTTATTTCTAATTTATTTTTATTTTTTAAGAGAGTACAAATTATAAGTAAAATGAAAAAAATTATAAGTCGTACAGAATTTCACTTAACAATGTGATATGAATTTTACAGTATTTGTTGTAATACAGTGTTATCCTCTCACCAGTTAATCATATTACCAGATATATGAATGTAAAATTTGAAGAAAGAAAAAAGGAAGAAATGTCTAAGAAGTTAAGAACAGAAAAAGAACAGACAGTTGAAAAAAGGAGATGAAACAAATTAAGTATTAACTGTTCCTTTCCATAGACTAGCAGAAATTCACAAAAGAGTTGTCCAAACCATCTTGCTTACATACATAGATAAATCTCTTTCCCGCAATCCTTCTCCTGTGCTTCTCCACTCACTAATGCTTTCCTTTTGAATAATTTCATTCCCTTTCCCAGTATCTATGGTACCCTTCATATTCCATTTTCCTTTTTCACATTCTCACACTAAGGAGACAATATGATGTTTGTGCATGCAAGTGTAATTTAATTCACTTAAGAGTATGTTTTCTAGTTGCATCCAGTTACTGACAAAAGACTGAAATTTATCCTGTTTTATAGCTGAATACTCTATTATGTAAAAATACCACATATTCTTTATCCATTATTCAGCTGATGGGCATTTGGGTTGGTCCCTTGATTTAGCTCTGATAAATTGTGCTTGTATAAACATGGGTGTACAAATATCACTATGGTATGAGTTTTCAGTTCTTCTGAAAAATACCCAGGAGTGGAATAGCTGGCTTGAATGGGATCTCCGATCCTAGCTTTTTAAGGAATCTCCACACTGATTTCCATAGTGATTGTACCAGTATGCACTACCTCCAACAGTGAAGAAGTGCTACTTTTTCCCCACAGCAGCTCCAGCATTTGTTATTAGCTGACTTTTTGATGTTAATCATTTTTACTGGGGTGAGATGGAATCTCAGTGTTGTTTTAACTGCCATTTCGCAAATGATCAATGATGTTGAACATTTTTCATGTATTTACTTAATATTTGTATTTCGTTCTCTGAGAAGAAGGGTATATTCATCTCAGATGCCCATTTTTGGATTGCGTCTTTGAATATGGGGGACCATATTTTTTAAATCCTTTATATATTATAGGTAGAAGACCTTCATCAAAGGGACAGTTAGGTATAATACTTTTGCCAGTTTGTGGATTTTTTTTTTTATGTTGTTGGAGATTTGCTTTGAAGTAAAGAAAGTTTTCAAAAAGATGAGCCCCAGTTGTTGATTCTTTGAAGTATTTCCCATGCAAGTTGGTTTTTGTTCAGGAATTCTCTACCTACCCTTATGTCTTTAAGATTTCTACCTATATTTTCCTCCAGAAGATTTAGTGTTTCTTTATTAATATTTAAATCTTTGTTCCCTTTTTTTTTTTTTTTTTGTCTTTTTGAGGCAGGGTCTCACTATGCAGCTCAGGCTGGCCTTAAGCTCACTTTGTAGCTCAGGCTGGTCTCGAACTCACAACAATCCTCCTGCCTCAGCCTCCCGAGTGCTGGGATTACAGGCCTGCGCCACCACGCCCGGCTCTTTGTTCCCTTTTGACTGTAGCTTTGTGCATGGTGATAGGCATGCATCTAGTTTAGCCTTTGGCATGTAGAAATCAAGTTTTTCCAGCACCATTTATTAAAGAATCTATCTTTCATCAAGTAAGCCTGTTTGGCCCTAAATTATCAAAAATAAGGTGGCCAAATATGTTTGCAGTTGTGTCTTAGAAACTGCACAAACAATTGCAGACACACTTAACTTTTTAAAGTGTTTCATATTGAAAATTTTTTTCTAAAGAATGAAATGTCATTGTTAGAATAATTTTTAGTTTCTAATAACTATTATAAATAAGACTTAGGATGTGAAATTAAAGAGACAAAGCAGTGTCCATTGTCCTATCTCCCAATGTTTGTAGAAAGTAAACTTGCCCCCCATGGCAACTGTGTAAGAGTGTGTGTGTGTGTGTGTGTGTGTGTGTGTGTGTGTGTATTTGTGTATGACAGTCTTGGAAAATCTAGAATTAGGTGAAGTGGTAATTTTATTTTAAAGTCACATTCTTAAATTTTAAGTGACAATTATGGACTTTATAGGAAAATAAATGTGATAACAGAATAATAATCAGTGATTTAGAAGTCCGCATTCTAAGTTCATGTATTCTTTGACTGGTTGTAAAATTCTTAGAAAAGTCATTTTTCTTCTCTAGCTTGCTTATTCTGAGAAAAATTATGAGGAGTTTTGACTAGATATTTTTTAGAGTTTGTTCCTATTCTAGTACTGAAAGAACTCATCACAAATTGTCAATGAACAGTTTCAATGCTATAATGTGGGTAAAAATGAAAATAAAGTCACTTTATAAAGTCATACAAATTAAATTTTTCAGAAAATATACCAAGAAAAGTATTTTCTATAAATTAGTAGCTCAAAATAATTTATCACTTAAAATTCATGGAAATATTGCATTCTGTCTTTTAAGACTCAAGACAGATCTGCTTCCATGCCTTCCAACAAGGATTGCCCACACCGTGTCAAGTTCCATTCAAGGTATTTGTCTCTGATTGAACAGTATTAGTTACTTATTACTCACCGTCACATGGAAAAGTAAGGTTTGTTTCTTTGCTAACAACTTTTGTGATAAGTCAAAAATAAATTCCAGTAGCAACATTAGCATGATTGTCCAGGTTTACAACCTTAAATATGGTTATCTAATAAGCACATAGTTAACATCTGGATCAACTGCAGCCCAAGATTCTTTAGTTTGATAATTTTCTATTATGATCCTTAATATTACAAAAATAGTACATATGAATTGTTTGGTAATGTTCAATTAGTAATTAATGATAAAATGGTATTTCAAGTGAATTTTGACCCTTACCACATGATAAAGTACATATGTGCGTGCATCCGCGCGCGCACACACACACACACACTTTATTCCCAAATGCAGATGAGAATGCTGCATATTAGGATGTATGACCTGAAATTTACCTATCATCAAATTCATGTCTTATTCCATTGTTACATAATTTGAAGTATTGACACAATACATATTTTTCATCTTTACTGTATTGGTAATCTTCATGGACCATGTTCCATATTTTACATTTTGTGAAATGTGGTTATACCTGAAAGCAAAATTTTAAAACTTATTTTCTTTGATAAGCATACCCTCCCAACCCCCAATGCATCATGGAAAGAACTTGGACTGTATTCATTCAGTCTCTCAGGAACTATTGTGAAAGTAGTCTCGATATTCAAGAATCAGACACTGTGGTCTAATGGCGCAGAAACGATGTAATGTAATACAGATATTCTTCTCTTATTACTTGTTATCATTTGTATTTATGTATCTAGATGAAGAGGAGGGTAAAACTATTGAAAAATTAGAATGCAATACCAAAAATGTTCTTTTAATTCATGCTCTCCATGTTGGGTTCTCCTAGTGTTTCTGTCCTTGAAAGAAGTTTTATATCTGTGCTTGGTACCACAGAACATCATTTTTAAAAGAATTCAGTGTTTAAAAGTTAAACTTAGTGACAGTCTAGTAATGATTGCTCATTTTACAAAAATTTTATATTTATGAATGACAAGTTACTGCCTTCAGGTATAGTTATACTTACAAAATTATCTAAAATGACACTAAAGTTTTCTCTTAAATTATGAGTCTTCAAAAACTCTTTGACTAATCCAACCCTAAATCAATAACAAAATTCCTTCCAATACAGAAAATTTAAAGTGATTATAAAATTTTACATTGCTGACCTTTAAATTTGGTTAGAACTGAACTGTGTTTTGTGTCTCCCATCTAAATCAGCAACTACCTTTAAAATAAGACAAAATCTAAGCATGTAAAATTCAGGATAATAGGACAAATTTTGACAAAATAATTATCTACTATATTTTCCATGCTAAAAGACTCACAAATATTATTATTTATTTATTTTATTTTATTGAAGTACAAATATTAATCAGACGGTTTTAAGACACCTTAACAAGACAGATTCGATAAATTAATACATTGCAAACTGTTTTCATAATGTTTTGGTATCGTACAAGGTGCATACATGATATTATACTTACAGACATTATTAAAGGAGATGTCTCTTATCAGTAAATTAAGAGTGGAGCTGTTTACTTATCTGATTTTTTATACCTGAATTATATCAAAAATTCAATAATTTTTTTCCTGGTGGATGACCATAGTACTAGGAGCCGACATAATATCCTGTCCAACCACCATTTGTGCAGATCTTGCCTCTCATAGGATTATGCAGAAGCATAGCGTTATCTATCCCAAATTTACTGTCTATACACACACATCATGATTTTTTCTTTCTATACCCCTTCCTTTGTCTACACCTATCAAAGGTGGGCACTCCATTGTCATTCAACTAACTTAGGTGCTTGAACTTGATAGCACAATCCAGCACAGTCCAGCATTCCACAACAATAATGAGTTATTCAAAGAAGTTGTCGACCATAGCCATTTACAGCTCAGCTTAATATTATGGCCTCACGATGTATACTTCATTTTTATACTTTTCTGCTGGATGGTTAAGACCTAGATAGAGCAAGACTTATATACCAACACATGTACTTTATGTGTCTTATGAAGACTCACAAATATTATAAATTATTTCTATTGCTATATTCACCTAGAAATATTATCTCATTGTTACCTTAGAGAAAATTCATAGAAATTTTTATAAATATATGATACATGAAAAAAATCATGCCATAAAAATCAAGCATTTTTATATTTCCGCATCTTGGAAGTTATTTCTTCTTGATAAAATAGCAGATCTGATAGAAGATGGAAATTGGAAACTATTACTTAAACTCTAATTCTTTTCTGTATTATATATAATCTTATAGATTTAACAGAAACACTTTATTGATCCTTATGTTGAATTGTATGTAGTTAGGATGTGGCCCATGTTGTTTTTTTTTTTTTTCTTTCAATTAGTGTTCTTCCGCCATCTCTTTTGGAACAAGCAGAGAATCCCATTGATATCAGAGAAAAGAGCCTGAAAAATCCTCAGAAAATTCAAGCAGCATCAGGTGAATTAAAACACAGAGTTCAACAGTCAAATAACACTAACATTTAATAGTTTATATTTCAGAAGTCAAGAAAGAAGACTTTCAAGAGAAATGAACCAAACATGTCAGGGGATCTAAGTAGGATTAGGAGAGATGTTTAGGTTTAACAATTAGGTGGTTAGTGGTGATTTTGTGGAGGAGAAAATGGTTTTAAGTTTTGTTTTCTTGAAATATGTCTTAAGAAAGTACTAAGGTCAACTTTACTTAGTTTCTATCTCAGGAAAGCCAAATAAGAAAAAATAGCTTTTGAAAGGATTTTCCAGTAGGGAAAATATACAATTAAGATTTAGAATAAAAGATAAAATAGTTACCAGTGTGTGTTTTGTTAACTTTTTATTTAACCTCTTAAAATGTGATATAAGTAGCATATCATAAGGGTTTCTTTTTTATGAGCAGAATATATTTATTGGGGAAAAGAAAGCTCCTGTCTGAGAGAGGGACGGGAGGGAGGCCTTGAGTGGGTTGTCCCCCTATAAGTGTTTCTAAATGGTGCAACATGATTACCTTGCACAACATACATAAATAAATTAATTTAGTAATATAAAAGTACTTCATAAATTGTGATATGAATTTCTATTTTCCTGTATTTTAGGGAAGGGTCTACAGGGTGTTCATAGTCTCACTACTAGATCATACTAGTAGTGATTTCCCCTGTTTACAGCCTCCCAAATGCTGGGATTGCAGGTGCTTGCCACCACACCCAGTCTCAGTTGCCTTCTCAGAGGGAGCTGGGGGGTGGAGCCAGCACTACAGGCCCAGGAATTGAACCTGTGGCCCCTGCGCCCAGTTGCAGGTGCTTTAATTCACTGAGCTATTTGGCCAGTCCAATGATAGCAATTTCAAAAAAGTGCCATTTTTCAAGATATGCTTTTGAGGGCATTTAACTAAATTAAAACTTTGTGATGTGATAACAAAATAACAATTGTACCTTAGATCATAAAATATGGCATCACCTACTTCTAATTGTCCCAGTTAAGGTAAGAAAAAATGCCTGTTGGAGCCATCAAGTTATTTATAAAAATGTAAAATACACATTGTATTAAAATTAGAAAAACACTGAAAATTAGTGTTCAAAATTCTAAACTTAAAAAATCCCATTCTTCAGTGTAGGAGAATCAAGTAATGACAGAATTTATTTAATAAGTAGTGTCTTCTTGTATGAAACTACTGTCATCTGAGAAGATAAGCCTGAATATTTTAGGAATTTTTTTCCCAGTATTTTCTGTTTTTTATTCGAGTAGCACCAATTTTTGTATTCTGGTCAAGCAACTAAAATTTTAAGGTCTTCTCATGTTTTCTTCTTGAAATTAAGAGATTTTAGATTATGTACCAAAGCTGCTAAGTAGCATTGATCCAAAAAAGAAGGAGACAGAAATACCCAAATACCTTTTCAGGATTTCAGCTTTTGTTGTATATTGTACTACATACATACTATGAAATTTCAGCCTCTCCTGTGGAGAAAACACCTTATTACATATTTTTCTCCATGTTACAAGGCATTGAAACACATTTCTTATTTGGTCTCTCATAAGCAAAAGACTTGAGAAAGTTGGTTCCCACAAAAAAAAAAAATAAAATAAATAAATGACACAAGCACAATTGTCAGAAAATGAAGAAATACACTGTGGAGTATGCTTGTAAAGTTCACAGGATGCAGCAATGTTTTCAAATGCATGCTTTTTAGAGTGGCAATTGTCTTTCCTTTAGCCACTTTACCATGACTGCTAATAAAAGAAGAACAGAAGTATTTATCTTTAAAATCCCAATGCCAAAAAAATCATAAGCAGTGACCTAAATATTCCTTTAGAGAAGCTTTTTGTAGGTACACTCACACAGATCCACTGACTTTTGAGCCTAATATATAATTTCACTGAATTTTTAACTACATGTACTATTTACCAGTGTGATTAATATCAAAAGTTAAACTCCTGAACTTAATAAATGAAAATATCTACATTATGGAACTGAGCTGTCTAATGTGACAGAAAATATTAACATGAAGTTTTAAAATGAAAATCTGACAAATTTAATTTAAAAATATATTTCTTATGTGCTCTTGTCACATTTCAAGTGCTCAGGAATCATTTGTGACTAGTGGCTATGGTACTGGATAGTAAAAATATAAAACATTTCCATCAATTTGGAAAGTTCCATTATGCAGTGCTGCTATAGGAAGTTGCAGCCTTACAAAATGATTAAATTTTTCATCTTGTTAGTAGTTCACTTTTTTTTTTTTATATAGAACTGGGGATTGAACTCAGACCCTTGCTCTTGCCAGGGAAGCACTT
The DNA here is from genome assembly GCA_004027165.1 of Ctenomys sociabilis. Taxonomy (NCBI): domain Eukaryota; kingdom Metazoa; phylum Chordata; class Mammalia; order Rodentia; family Ctenomyidae; genus Ctenomys; species Ctenomys sociabilis. The sequence continues at coordinate 13,924 of PVKA01028504.1, forward strand.
ATTCCACTGAGCCATCTCCGTAGCCCAGTAGTTCGCTCTTAATTTTACATATTTAAGGATATATTACTGGGAGCAAATTTAAGAAGGAGAGTTAAGAGTGAAGTTAACATCATGTAAATTTGGACTAATTATCATTTTCTAATTAACACAATTGCCTTCTTTAGTGGTTATCATGTGAAGCCAGTGACATTCCTGGTCCTTTCATATTCTTGATACATTTGTTTTTAAATGAAATAGGTCTACCTGGATACCAGTCTTGTGCACCTTTTTACACAGATATAAATATTTAGCAAATATATATTTAATATTGAAAAAAATCCAGCCAGATAGTTCTTTAGATGGAACAAATCTTGAGTCTGCTGCTAACTAAAAACAGAAAACTTAGGATTTGGACCCCATGAATATTTACAGGTTTTCTTTCCTAAATGGAATTACAGAGGTTGTGAGAAAAACAAGAGATCAAATTGGAGCATTACATAAATGAAGGCAATCACCAGTGTTTCTAATGTATTTTTGACATTCCATAGAATCTTCTGAGAATAGTGCTGTGACTAGGAGGAGATCCCAGTCATCACCGCCTTATTCTACTATTGATCAGAAGTTGCTGGTTGATATCCATGTAAGTTTCATTCTTAACACATTTGTATTTGTTCCTTTTAAGTAATTTTCAATTTGTTTTCACCTGAATTTTCTCCTCTTCACTTAAGGAGGGAAAGATTATAGTATTTGATTTTTAATTAATCTTCTCAAGACAGATTCCTTCTGTGTAATCATCTAGAATACAAAATTTAGAAGTTCAAATAGAAATGGGGGAAAACACTAATCCTTCAAACAACATTTTAATTTCACATTTTTCTAGCAATGTGAACATATTAAAGACAGAAGTAATAAGTAGATAACTGTAGAAGCTCAAGTCAAATTAAGGGAGTGCAAGTTCAATTTGAACTTTTTTATGTCAGTTTGAGTTTAATAGCATTCCTTGGTTGATGAGACAATGTATAAAATGAAAATATTTAATAAAAAATGTGTTCTGATATATAGATAAAAAATTCCTTCAAGATAATTTTGAAGTGTGCTTTCTGATAATTGTAATTTTGCAATTGCCTTTAGCAGACACACCCATGCTCAAAAGTTACTGAATAGTATATCTCATATTCAAGAAGTAGATTTATATTAATTTGCTTATTTGAAGTGTTTAATATTCTTTAAGATAACTTATCACATCTAAAGACAAACTTACAAAATTAACTTATACATTCCACAGGTTTAACTCCCCCAACCAAGGAAAAAAATTTCCTAAAAGGAAAGTATTTATAGAATGTCAAATTTCTTGTTCTCTCCAGCATAAAAAGCAACTGTTAAGTCCTCAGTAGACAAGTAGGGCTAATAAAAGTAAAGCAAGTATATATATTTGCCTTGTGTCCTCTAGGAAGTCCACTAATAATCATAGTTTGACTAGTAAGTGGACATCTTTATTTAAATTTCAAATATGTTTTGAAATGTTTGCACCTTGAAAACTTTTAAATGTAGAAGAAAATAAAAGTGTACTAGAGGCTACCATAATTTTTCTTCTGCACACAGATTCCACATGGATTTAAAGTAGGAAAAATATCACCCCCTGTGTACTTGACAAATGAATGGCCAGGCCATAACTCAGTTCCTGATGTCTTCTGGAATGAATGGTTAAGTCCTGAATCTGTCATTCAGCCACCTGACAATGGTGAATATGTGGAACTCTATGACACTGCTGCTGATACTGATGGTGGTGATGGTGCTTCTAACGATGTTTATGAAGATGCTTATGGCCATTCTAATAGTAATGAAGATTTGGAAAACCAGGTTGCTCAGGAAAAGGATGTTTGTGAAGACAACGCTGTTGAGAACAACACTGATGAGTCTGTTGATAGCATAGATAATAATCATGTTGATGCCAATTGTTCCAGGTTGGTTTTCTCAGTGATTCATATTATATGTGTTTTATAACTTTAGAATTGTTTGCATCTTTGCTTTATTTTCAAAATGTACTGTTATCTTGAGGGAGAATGAATTATCCCTGTATATTGGTAAATAATTGATGGTGACTAGTATGTTCTAATTGTAGAATGCTTAATTTCACATTAGTTTTATACTATTTTATTAACATTCACATATTTGCTTTATTACTGGAGTGGTCTGAGTGTTTATATTAAGACTATTGTGACTAAATTATTTTACTGTATTTAGGACAGGGACTACAGGTTCTCACTACATAGAATCAGACTCTTAGTGATTCTCTTGTTTCCAGCAAACACTACTATATCCAGTCTCAACTGCCATCTCAGCACATCCCGGGAGTGGGGCCAGCATGGCAGGCTGGGGATTGAACCCCAGCTGATGTGCTCTGCCTAAGCAGGCAATTTAGTCCACTGAGCTATCAGGTCTGCCCTTAAACTTTATTACTATATGAAGCAATAAGTCTAATAAATGAGCAAAGGTGAAGTATTTTCAAACATATTTATGCATTCTTTAAACACTTGAGATTCGGTATGTAGGTAATAAATGTAGCATGATATCTATCTAGTTAATTAATACAGAGTCTATCAAGGGCTGGAGATGCAACTCAGTGAAGTAAGTACGTGCCTGGCAATTCAATATCCCAAATTAAATCCCTGGTACCAAAAAAGAAGTCTTATCAAGATTTTCATTGTTGAGAGGCTGAAGCAGGTAGATGGTAAGTATGAGACCCTGTCTCAAAAGAGAAACTAAAACAAAAGAATTCATGATGTAATTCAGTAGTAGAGTGCATGCACTAAGCCCTGGGTTCCGTTTTTAGTACCCTACATAGAACAACCAGAATTCCATTGTCATATAGACTTGTTTGTTTAGTCACTACAGGCACTTATGCTTAATGGCTCTTATGCTTAATGGCTCTTATGCAAAAAAGAGAATACTATAGAAGTAGTGTATACTGATTGTGTCCCTATGGGGGGAAAAGGAGAATACTCAGATATTTTGGCAAGTTTTGTGTTTCATTCAAACTGATTAAATGACTACCATAGTTATAGAAGATATTAGGTCAATATTTTAACTTGCTGGGAGATCAGTTGATAAACGATTTCTGTAGAAACAAGTCAATATATATTAGAATACAATAATGAATGTCAAATTTAACATACAATAGATAACGCTGGATGAATTGTTCAAGTATGTTGTGGCTGAGCCAATGATACAAGCTTAATTGTTCATGTAGCTGTGAAATTTGTAATGCATGAAGTAATCTATTATGGAAGAAAAAGGTACATGTTTGTGCTATCAAGGGCCAGATATCTAACCCAGTGGAGTAAGTTCCTGCCTGGCAAGTTCTAGATCCCAAGTTGAATTCCTGGTACCAAAAATGCCTGTCAAGATTTTCATTGAGTGGCTGAAGCATGGCAAGTTTGAGATCTAATACATAAAGCTAACAAAAAATGTAATCTCTTTTATTTTTTTTATTTTTTAGTGCCCAAAATCAAATTTGGGACCTAGCGCTTACCAGGCAGGTACTTGTGCTACTGAGCTATATATCCCCATCAGAATGTTATTTTTCCTCTGTAACTCAAATGTATCCCAATAATTGAGAGTGGTATGGTGCTAGTCAGTATTTAAAATTGGCAGGAAAATGTGATATTTGCACAGAGCAAAAACACACTCAGACGTGGTATTTGTATGTAAGAAAACTTTCATTTTTGTTTCATTGACTTTCTGCTGTGTTTTCATTTACTGAGTGACTTTCTTTAATTTGTCCTTGTTATTAGGGCAAATTGTGATAAAGATGGAAGCTGTAAGCAAGATGACAGTGATGGAAAAGATGATACCTGTAGAAGTTCTAGCAGTAGAAGCCATGGAAGAAGTGCTGCTAGTGGAGGCAGTGTAGTCATTGGAGATCAGGAAAGACATGGAGCTGACATGGGAAGTGAAAGAGGTGCCAGGAGTAATGGAAATAAGAGAGTCAGTGGCATCAATGAAGAGAACAGAGCATTTGAACTCAATCAAGGAAAAAACCACTCAGATGCAGATAGTCCAGATTTGGAGAGATCCAAATTGCACAGTTTTGAACATCAAAAGGAGGTAATATGCCATTAGTAAAGAATAATAACTTTCTCTCTTTAGGAATGTGTTTCTGCACATAATACTTGGCATTTCCAATTATGCCAAATAGATGTTAACACTGTTCCCCAACACATTAAACATTTTAATTAGAACTTTGTGTGGAGGTCTTTAGTGCCTCTAACTTCACTGGTTCCTTTTATGCTTTGAAGGACAAAGAAAAAGTCTCGTTTGTCTTTATTTACTCATATCACATATCTGGGGTGGTACAGCCTAATACATAATTTTTCTGAGCAGATTTTTAAATATATTTTTACTACACGATCTACAGAGTCTCACTACTTTGATTGGATTGGTAGTGACTGACCATTTTTTAGTTTCCCAAGCTATGGGATTACAGGTCACACCACTATGCTGGGTCATAATTGCTGTCTCAGCATGCCCCGGGGGTGGGGCTAGCAGAGAAGATTGTTTTTATTTAAAATATACATTTAACTTTTTTTGGTCAATACTTGGGAATGAATCCAGGGCTTTTTCCCTGAGCTACATTCCCAGCACCACATGTGATACTGGGGATCAAACCCGGGTCCTTGTGCTTGCCATACAGGTGGTTAGACTTGAGACATCTTCCCAGCCCAGCTGTTGAGATTTTTTAAGTAAATATGGATTTTATAAGTTCATAGATATTACAGATTTTACATTCATATTTTTAAGTGACTCCTTTGCATTTTCTTCTCCTTAAATTTGGTAACAAAATAAAATTGTATTTTGGTGCCCTTTCAGGAGTTAAATGATGGAAGTGATGGCTCAAACTCTACGGCCTCAGATGTTGCGTCCCCTGAACTAGATTATGAAGATGGTCATACAGATACATCAGAATCATCAACACAGTTGGATGTTTTTGCCAATAACTCATCTCCTTCCAAAGGTTCTGGGGTGGCTGCTAATGCTGACTTTGCCTGTGCCATCTGTGAGTTTCTAATGTGATTTCTCTGTGCTTCTATTCTCATATTCAATGCTGTTTAATCACTTATTTATGCTCTTCAATCATTAAATCATTCTGATATTAGGTTGACATAATTGAGACGAATGTGTGCTTTTAATCTAATGTCTAAATTTTTATGGTGCATAACTTTAAGCTACAGTTGGGAAACTGAGTCCCTAATTAGATTTTGTTTCTATTCTAATAACAGAAACTTGAAATACTTTTCTACTGAGCAATGTAGTTTAGCCATTGTGATTAGTGTTGTCTGACCTGCTGTAAAAAATATCATATAGTACATGAAAAAGAATGTTTTTAGACTGTGTCTTTTTCATAGAAACACTCAAAGACATAGGTTGCATAAACTAGCAATTCTCTTAATATCTCTCACTTACTTAACAGTATATGCTGGATTCATGGAAGTACCTGAAAAATCAACTAAGAGAACCTTTGAAGTCAATGTTAATCCACCTTGTGTCCCCTCTACATGTAAAAAACCACTAATCCACATGTATGAAAAAGAATTCACTTCTGAGATATATTGTGGTTCTTTGTGGGGTGAGTCTGACTTTTTGAAACTGAGTTGTTTTCTATAAAAGACTATTTTTAAATTATAGAGAAAACATGTGAAAATTATATAAGCACAACATTTGTTAATTATTACCAAATCATTACCAAGTAAGATTTTATTTGAACAGAAATAATTTTGCTACTTATTACCTCACCATTTTCATAACATTTTTTCTTTTCATAATTTTTTCTGAATTAACATCACTAAAATGAAAAACTGGAGAAGCTTAGCATTCCTGATTTAGGGTGAAGTCCTGAATATTATGCCTAGTAAGGTATTATAAGAAAGATTTCTGTAGAATCTTGTTTTTAAACAGTCATGAAATTTTTAAGAGAAAATTTGGCTTATAAGATCTTAATTTTGACAGCTGTCTTCAAGTCTTCATTTCAAAATATAGTGCTAGCAATCATACTGAGATACTACTTTACCTCAAGTCAGTCTGCCTCATAAATAAAACAGAATAAGTGAATGCAATGAATGGAAGCATGCAAAGTAAATGCTAATCTCCACCTTGCAATGTGATAAATTCTACTTGATGTACAACTGAGCAAGAGAAGGGCTTTTGGTTAAAAATAGGAAAGGCTACAAATGTAATTACATGGATTGAACAATTTAGAAAAGTAGCATCTTCAGAACTTTGCTAATTGACTGTATCAAACAATGACAATGCATAAGTATTTCAGTCTAGCAGCTATCAAAAAATGTAATGCTTGGCTGGGGAGATAGCTCCACGGTCTAAGTGCCAGCCTGGAAAGTACAAGGACCTGAGTTCAATCCCCGGTACTGCATGCCATGCTGAACACTTAAACCATGTGTGGTGGTGCACACCTGTAATCCCACTGCTGGGGAGGCCAAGACAGGAGGATCACTATGAGTCCAAGCTGTGTAGTGAGACCCTATATTAAATAAGTAAATAATTATTTTTTAAAAATTAAAATATGTAATCTTGAGTAATTGATACCTAGTAATTACATGCTTTGAAAACTAAAAGTTCATAATGAAAACTGGTAGTGTTTTCCCCTCCTGCTCCAATTCCCCTTAAGAAAGATGATGTTTCAAAATCTCCCATTGGCTGTGAGAACTGGAAAGGGGCAGAGTGTAAAAATGAAGACAGAAACACTCTCTTGTCCACAGAGCACAAATATTTCTCAAGGGGAAGGCAGATACAGTATGTTCCTTCTCTGTCACTTGATTAATTGTGTAATGGTGGGAAGATTTCCATAGTAGCTTCAAATGTGTTTTATGTATTTGGTACAGGGTATCACTATGAAACACAGACTCCTAGTGATCCATCTCTTTTTAGCCTCCTCTGCACTGGAATTACAGGCATGTGCCACGAGCCTGGACCCAGTTTCTGGCTCAGTGCACCCTGGGGAATTGGGCCAGTGCTGCATGTGGGAACAGGAATAGAACCCTGGTCCCTGCATTTGGCAAAGTAGGCGCTTAGTCCACAGAGCTATCTCACCGGCAGTTAAATGTGTTTTAAGTTTAATTATATCTTTTATTTTTCAGTCTTTGTATTTAGTCTTGAAACAGTACTTATTTAGTCTTGAAACAGTACTTATATTTGAACTATTATAGAGTAAGGCAAGAAATAAAAGATAGCAAAGGCACTAGATACATTAAAATAGGCACAATTTCATAGGCATTTAGCAAGGTGAATTTTTAAATATCTGAATGAGCATAGAAGCACTCAAGTTAAAAGTGCATATAATTATTCTAAAAACATTAAAATATTTTGTTATACTTATGAATGAGAAATAAACTAAATTATTTATATATGTTAGGCTAATGACATTTAATAGTAATCTGCAGAAGGACTGGCTTTGATCAACTTTGGGACACTAATAGATGCTAAGATATACATAAAATTCTATTTTTAAGATGGCACATACTATAAAATATTGCTACTGAATATCAGATTACATAGCTACATAGTATGAAATAAATATTAGCATAAAATTATAAATCATTATATAGATTAATACACTGAAGAATGAAAAATTCTAACATAAACGTAATTGCAACAAATAATCTGAATTAATGTAGTACTTTTTATATCTGAACAGGAGTCAATTTGCTGCTGGGAACCAGATCTAATCTGTGTCTACTGGACAGAAGTGGAAAAGCAAATGTTACTAAACTCATAAAGCGAAGACCATTCCTTCAAATTCAAGTCATAGAGCCACTCAATTTTCTGATTACCATCTCTGGTTTGTTTAAATACTAAAATTAGCTGAGCAATTATGCAGATAAATTAGGTTGCAAACTAGGTTAAAGACTTCCTCAGGTGAATGTGTTCATAGGCGAGCGCTTTAAATATAACATTTAACTGGGACAAACGGCTCTCCTATTTGTATTTTTTAATCTATTTACAATTTCAACCAACTTTCTTTCATTGCAATGCACTTGATCCAGGTTATTGATAAGAAAAATCATGCTGCAGTTTTTTTTTTTTTTTTTTTTTTTTTTTTTTTTTTTTTTTTTTTTTTTTTTTTTTTTTTTTTTTTTTTTTTTTTTTTTTTTTTTTTTTTTTTTCTGGATAGCTTCCTGAAATGTCATACCTCTAAATTTTCATGAACTTGTACACACATACCACACCAATATCTACCACATGCCATTCATGATATATGTTAGAAGCAAAATGACCACAGGAAAAATAAACCAAATTGTACATATGTCAATAAAAAAGAGACTTGATCTTTCACAATGTATGATTTGTGTGTATACATATATGTATGTATATATATATATATTTTTTTTTTCTTGGAACATTTTTCCTGTAACCATCCAAAAACAAAACAAAACAAAAAACTAGAGATGCTGTAGGCTGAGCTCTGCTGTCAGAAAATGACTGGCCTGCCTGGCAATGTTGCTGCTATTTAGATAAATACTGTCTTGATCATCCAGGAGGTGGGCTGTCCACTAAAAACACTGGCATGCCACTCCAGCTGTTCGTAAGATTTAAACTTTTACAGCATGAAATCACCAAGATAAGGTCATTCTTAATATTTTTATATTTCATTTATTTTCATGAGAAAAAAAGATAAAATAGCAATGAAACAATTTCAAAAACAGGTTAGTAGGACAGTTACAGTAATTAATATGTTGCATATTACTGTCTTTATAGTAGTTATTCAGAGGACAAGATGTAGAGTACAGAAACGACCTTTTCAAAATGTACACCAAAGATTTATAAATAAAATCATGTTAATGAAGGAGAACACTGAACTTCTTTTCCTCTGTATACTAGGGCCTATTGTATGTAACATTTGTTACAAGAATGGGTCAAGCAATGCACCTTGAATCCATAATTTTAAGTGAAATACATCAGACACATAAGTTTATATATCATATGGCTCCATTTGTATAAGCAATTCAACATAAAATGAATTAAAATTAAAATTAAAGCAGATAATTAGAAACAGCAAGATAAATCTTTTGGAAGTGGGAAGAGGGCCAACATATAGGAAGAGTGGGAGAGGAAACAAGGAAAGGGACATAAATTAACTAGTGAAGGTATGCTATGTACAGGTACTAATTAGCCACAATGAATGTATTCATTATGTGTTGCAAACATGGACTAAGAATGGATTCCCTCAAGACCACTATACGTTTTCCACACAGTACTTGGATTTCTTATTTTGGAGCAATCAGACTTTAAATCTTTCTCCATGAAAAACCAAGTAAATGAGTGTTAGAGTAATGGTTATTATAAACTGGAACTTGTTATGAGGAAGAAATTACATTAAATCTGCATGTAGTCAAAAGATAACAGACAAAAAGAGGTAAAATTTAAAAAATGGTTTAGTTATAAAGTAAAATCCTATAAATTAGTTTGTTGTGATGTAGAATAATAGGATGTATAATTAACAGCAACACATTACAGATTTCAAAATGGAAAAAATGAATTTGAATGTACTGACTGTAAGAAAATACTAATAGTTTTAGGTGAAAATTAAGGTTAAAAGTATACAGAATTGAACACTATCCAGTATATACTTGAATTAAAATGTCACAATATATACTGCAAAATAGATATAAATATTTTGTAGCAACCGAAATGTTTGAAATCATTTTAAAATAAAAATGAATTAGGTTGAAAAAGAAATAACAAACCTTCAACTATTTTATAAGTATGCTAGAATGGTAGAAAAATGGAGAGATCCATCTTCATGTCCTTAAATGCCAAAACAGGCACTATTCACGCATCCCTCATATACACAGACATTATCAGGGGTTACTTCCACTTTTGTGAACCACAGAGGACTAGTAACTTAGTAAAAAGCCAGGATATAAGTGCATGCATGGTGTCTCTGGCCAGTTTAGTGGCAGTCACAACTTGTCTCAGAGAAGCATTTTAGATCCCACTTCAGATAGGTACGTATCTGGTTAGCACTTTATTACTTAGAACATAGACTTTTGATAACATATTTATAAATTCTAAAGGGGAGATTCTGATGCAATGTAGTTTTTAAAAATAGGATTTTTACATTAATGAACACATTCTGTTAAAAAGGCAAATAGCTTTACTTTTTAATTCTTCTAAGATATAAAAAAAATAGGTAGAAATTGTATCTTTTCTTATGTACCAGGACACAAGAACCGACTTCGCCTGTATCATTTGACGTGGCTGAGGAACAAGATTTTAAATAATGATCCAGAAAGTAAAAGAAGGCAACAAGAAATGCTGAAGACAGAGGAAACTTGCAGGGCTATTGATAAGTTGACTGGTTGTGAACACTTCAGTGTCCGTATGTACCTTTCACATTTACTATAAGTCATATAGTGTTTCCTTTGTTTCATTGAGCCAAGTACATAATTATGAAATGCAAAGTAGAAATAGGAAAGAATTTGCAACTTCAAATGCAAAGATGATTAAATTTCACTGAGACTGGTTTTACTGCTACAATCGTGGCTGTTAGTGAGAACAGTGGTTGGCTGAAATAGCTATTGGTGTTAAATTTGTTATTTCTGTACCTTTCTTCCCTTGTAAGTCACAATAAATATCTGAGTTGAACTGATATTTTCCAACTTCAATATACCTATTAATGCTTCTGATGTATCTTCAACAACCTGCACAGATTTATGATATTTCTTCAGAACAGCAATATAATGCAACTCATTTTAGTAATAACCAGAAACGTTATCATAAGTCAGAAAGAAAGTGTTTCTGTTATCTTCTGGCTCTCATTGTCAATATTGATTATGCAGTAATTATGTGTTTTGTGTGACTTGATAATTTTTTTTTTCACCTTGACAATCATCCACTGTGAAATAACATAATGGAGTCATCACTTCAATATCTCAGATCCCTGCTTTCATCTGTCAGTTATGAAGTAATGCCATCCCATTTTGTTCCATTTCTGAATCAAATCCCTTTTACTCTCTGCATTTTTTGTTTCTATACCTCTGCATAAATTTTCACTTCAAGAACTGGTAGCACATGTGGAAGATAGTTCACATTATATGAATTGCAGCAGAATGTTTCTGTTATAACTAACAACTTTCACTGATAAAAGGAGAAATTAATACCACAAAAATTTAGGCAGTAAATAAAAGCATCATTTTCTTCTAGTTTTGAGTATCACTACTCCCTTCCAATTATATTATGTAAATGTGATGATTTAGAAGTGAAAGATGTTATCTCAGTTTATATTACAGAACTATTTCCTATTAACTTGTACCATTTTAATTCAGTAATAGATAGTTATGAAGGGAATAATCTTGTAGATCTGTGCTCTTGGCAAGGGAAAGAATTCCTTAACTACACTTTTCCTGACTGTTTCAATTCTAATCTACCCCATCATTCAGAACAGGCAGGCATGGGGATACAGATCTGTGGCATAAGTGCATGCCTGGCAAGTGCAAGGTTCTGAGTTTTATCCCTGGTACAAAAAATATGTATTATGTTCACACAGGAAGACAATTATGAGTCATACTTGCCAGGTGTTTTCATAGCCTTTCCAGATCCACAAAACAATGAAGTAGCAACTGCCATTGCCCTGTATTAAATATGTAGGAAATGTCTGCTTAACTAACATATTTTGTTTTCTTGTTGGTGATATATTGGTCATGTTTCTTTGACTTGGGAGCAATACAAAAGAAAATGGAAAAGTAGAGAGAGAGAGAATGCAAGAGAGAGAAGATAGAGAAAGAGAGACAGCAACAGATAGAGACACATTGTGATAAAGAAAGATGGGGTTTAATGAAAAGTATGAGTATATTGAGTAACAGCATATTCCATATGAACCAACCAGAAAAACTAAGAGGAAGCATATCCTTGTTAGTTTTCCTTAAGAAATAGTCCTATTGAAATAATTGAAATTCTATAAACTGCACCAAATTAAATTACACAAGTCAATGGTTTATGCTGTATTTGTAGAGCTATGCAACATCTCTATGAGCTAATTTTCATCCCCAAAATAATGCACTCCTATCTATTAGCAAACTTCCCAATTTTCTTCCTTCTCCCTTTCCCTTACTCTTTTTGCAGTCACAGGTAGGCATCAATATACTTTCTGCATAATATTTTTCAGTTCTTAATTATTAATGTAAATGGAACCATACATTATGAGATCTTTTGTGACAGACTTTTTTCACATAGCATAATTGCTTTGTACATACATATCACTTTTTGTTTGCCTATACCTCAGTTGATAAGCATTTGCATATTTTCTTCTCTTTGCCTATTACTAGTAATTTTGCTATTAATATTTCTATATATCTTTGCATATATGAGTATTTTTCATATGCTATGAGTATGCATGGTTTGTTTCCTTTTAGATAGTACTGTGAAAATTATTTCAAAGTAAATGTACCATTTCACCTTGCCATTAGTAATGTGTGAGGACGCATAATTTTTTGTATCCATTAAAACATTTATAGATGCTTATGCTTTGATTCTAGCCATCCTAGTGTGATAAAAAGCAGCAAGCTTGATTTGAAATTTCCAAAAGATTAATGTAAAGCCTGTACTCACGTATTTACTTTTACATTTTTATCATCTTTGGAAGAATAAACTATTAATTATTTTCCCATTTTTAGTGGGTTTGTCCTTTTGTTGTTGAGTTTAACAGTTACTTATACTAGGCCCTTATGAGATGAGCAGTTTGCAGATATTCTGTGCCAACCCATGGGCTATATTTTCAACTCCTTGATTGTGTCCCTCAATTCACAAAGTGTTTAAATGTGATGTATCCTATTTTTTTTTTTTATTTTGGCACACTTTTTGTGTCATAATACAATGACATATTCAAGGTCATCAAAAGTTGCCTGTATATTTATTGCTGAGCTTTAAAATTTTAGTTCTTACATATAGGTCTTTGATTCATTTAAGGTTTTTATGTGTGGTAGAATTTAAGAGTCCAGATTCATTCTTTGGTGTGTACATATTCTGTTGTTCCAGCACCATTTGTTGCAAGCTGTTCTTCCTTATTGAGTTGGTTTAGGTACCATTTACTATGAACTTATGCATATACTTGTTGACTATAAATTATATTCCATTCATCTGTATGCCTAACCTGATGTGTATACCATATTTTTATTATTATCATTTTTAGTTTTAAATCACTAAATATAGGTCCACCAGTTTTGGTTTTTTATCCTATTTTCAAGTTTGTTGGGTCAGCCTGATAGCTACCTGGTTTCAATTCCCCACATGCTGTACCCTCCCCACCTGAGGAGCACATTGAAATGGAAATTGAGACTGGGCGTGGTGGTGCTCACCTGTAATCTCCGCGCTTGGGAGGCTGAAAACAGGAGGATCACTACAAGTCCAATGTGTGTAGTGAGACCCTGTAAGACCTGGTACTAAATGCAAAAAAAAGATTGTGTTGGTTGTTGAGAGCCTCTTGTCAGTCCATGTGAAATTTAAGAATAGCTTTTTGAATTTTACAAAAATGGGATGCGATTGATATTTTAATAGGTGTATCTCATTCAGTCTATGGTTTTCTTAAAAAGTGTTGCTGTCTTTAAATGTTCCATATAAATATGAATGAACATGGAAAGCTTTTCTATTTATTTAGATCCTCTTTAAGTTTTCATCAGTATTCAGTAGTTTTCAATGCACAATTTAAAATATTCTTGAATGTTAACAATTATAGTCCATAAAATTATACAGTAATCTTACTATTTTGAAGCATCATGAAATTATAAACAAGTAGCTTTAAAACTCTGCAGTTTTTTTCATAGTTTTATTGAGAAACAAATAGCTATGAGACATTTTCAAATAAAATTAGTAGGACAGTTTCTATAATTTAGTGCATATTGTTGTCTTGGTGGTTAATTGTTGTATAAGATGCAGACATATTCTATTTACAAACACTATTAGAACAGATCCCTCTATTCATTGAATTAAGAGAATGTAGCTGTATATCTATCTTAACTATTTTGAATATACAGGTACAAAATGGTCATTCATTTGTATCCTGTTATTTGGTTTAGTGTTGTCAATTAAATATTATAGGTGTGTGAGTTCAGCAAAATGTTCCCAAATAGTCCAATAGTCCACAATAGTATTGGGTTTTCCGTATGTCTGGTAATGTCAGAAGTTAAAATTATACAGTTTTGTTCTTACATAATGGCTATATTTGCCATAACAAATGAAAACACTTGAGTTTTCTTCTTAAATCTGTTGTATTTTTTTAATTTTATCATTGTAGTCCAACTTGAAGAAACAACATACATAGCCATTGCTTTGAAATCATCCATTCACCTTTATGCATTGGCATCAAAGTTCCCAGATGAAAGCACTGCTGTTAAAGTGAGTAATCTTCTTTTCCTTTGCATTATACTATTTTTCTTTTCAGCAGAAAAGTAAACAAAGAAATATTTCCAATACAGATGCAGTATACCATTATTTTACAGTTAATGCAGTTTAGATATATCATATCAGTAGTTATTATTTAGCTCCTTTTATCTCTTTTTTTAAACAATACACAGAAAAGTCAGGGATATAGCTCAGCTGCATAAACACCTGCCTAGCAAGTGCTAGGTCCTGAGTTTGGTCACTGGTACCACAGGAAAAAAGCAAAACAAAGCAAAACAACAACAACAGAAAGCCCCCCCCCCCACACCGAGAGCATCAGCACATAGGAAAATGTGAGCAAAATCCTTGACCCCACCTTCATTACCCCACTTCCATAACCTCTCATGCTCCTCACCCACAATTCCTGTATTCAACAGGAATACAGGATATTCAACATGAATATCATCTCTTTCAAAATCTCGAACACAGGCTCTGAGTGTCATCCTACAGACCTGAATCTGAAAAAATCCCAGTTCTCTCTTAGTAGGGGACAGGGAATGAGAAAGACAGTAAAAACAAGCTTTGAAATTATTGGACCAAAAAGGAAGGAAGAGAAAAATATTTGGTTCAGTTACTATGAATACAATAGGTGATGATGGGAGAAAAGGATGGGTCTATACTGCTTACAACCTGAAAGTCTAAACAAATTTCTCTACAATCATTGTGAGGTATAGTAATTAGGCTTAAAAGTAGTCTTTCCATGTTTATTATGATTTAACTGTGCTGCAGTTCCAAACAAGGTGCTGCTGAACTTTTTATCATAGCACATAAGTTGAGGATTGCAAATAATTGTAGTGCTCCAGAGTTTCACTCAAATAGGAATATTTTGTATTTCTTCCATTGTAATGAGGGCTGAAAGTGAAATGGTAACTTTCCAGCAAATCAAGTAGCTTTTAATAAATGATATATGTCAGAATTGGCTGAAGCATTTCTTAAACATTTAGGTTTCAGACCC
>PVKA01028505.1:0-29302 GCA_004027165.1 Ctenomys sociabilis
TAATATCCTGTCCAACCACCATTAGTGCAGATCTTGCCTCTCATAGGATTATGTAGAAGCACAGCGTTATCTATCCCAACTGTACTGTCTATACACACACATCATGATTTTTTCTTTCTATACCCCTTCCTTTGTCTACACCTGTCAAAGGTGGGCACTCCATTGTCATTCAACTAACTTAGGTGCTTGAACTTGACACAATCCAACACAGTCCAGCATTCCACAACAATAGTGAGTTATTCAAAGAAGTTGTCAACCATAGCCATTTACAGCTCAGCTTAATATTATGGCCCCATGAAAAAATATGGAACACTTCACGAATTTGCATGTCATCCTTGAGCAGGGGCCATGCTAATCTTCTCTGTATCGTTCCAATTTTAGTATATGTCCTGCCGAAGCGAGCACCAGCCCTTGTTTCTTAATTTTATTCATATGTTGACATATAATTTCATCATCACCTTTTAGAAATAGTTACTAATAGTGGAAAACTATTTTAGAAACCTTATTTATAATTGTTATTGTGTTCTACACCTGGGATGATCAATGTCCTTTGCTTTACATTTTAGTGTAATGCTGATCTTTCCATGTTTGGTTCACTGGATTGTATGACTTATAACTTCTCTTTGAAAGTAAAATTTGGAGCCTCACCTAATTACAAAAAAATGATGTGAAAACACCAAAAGAAGAGATAATAGTAAGATTTTTATATTGAGACATCTAGCAGGATGCTTTGATAAACCTTACTATTCCGTGGCTTTTATAATATATGATCGACAAAGCAGTAAAAGATAAAATCTGTATTTAATAAGCAACAAAATTTAAAATTGTCAGTTAATGACCAGAACTCATGGTGAAATCTCTTACGCAAGGCAGCTTAGAAACTGGAGATGAGTTGTAGCTCCAGTGCGGACACCGCCAGGCGCACTTCACACTCTTTAGTCACTGAAGGCAGGCCTGGTCAGAGCTGCAGAAGAGCCGTAAGCAGTTGCAATGCGTGTGCTCTTTGCTCGGTCTGAAACCAACCCTGTGCCCTTGGAAAACATTCAAAGTAAAACAATAACAAATTTCAAATGATGTGGAAGGGGAGGTAAGACTCCCATCAGTTAACAGAAAAAGTTCCATTGGGACGCGACTGTCCACTGTCTGCTCTTAGACGGCTCATGAAGTAAAAAAGGACAACTGCACTTTAAAACGAAATCAGGAGAGGATTTTGTGGCATGTGAAAAGCACGTAAGTTCAAATTTCAGTGTGCAAATAAAAAAGTCTCATCAGAATACAGCCAGGTCAGTTCCTCTGTGCCATGTCTATGGCTTCTTTCACACTGCAAGACAAAACTGATTAATTGTGACAAAATCTGCACAGCCTATGAAGTCTAAAATGCTTACCTGAACTTTGATGAAAGGATTTTGTTGATTTTCTGACAGTTTTATAGGTAATAGTATATTTCTTCCTACATATGCAAAATGTATTTGTGCTAACATAAATGAAAGGATCCTGTTCTATAATATTTCATACATGTTTTTGATTATCCTAGCTAAACATGATTATTCTCAGCTAGCCTAGATACCAACCATATTTGCAATTAAATGTATTGTCACTGTTTCATAATCCTCTGTTGAGGATGATATCATAATATACTGAGTAAACTACTAAATTTTTCAAAATTTCCATTTAAATAACTAGCTATGAACCATAAAACTAGTCCTTTAAATTTACTTAGGTGGAGTTTCTGAGAGAGATATTTAAAATAAATATAATGTATATGATTGGACGACTTGATTTTACTAGAGTAAGAGTAAGTAGTAGAATAAGACCATGTCATCTTTTTCTTTTCTTAGCATTTATACTAAAGTATATTTTAAGATGCCTGACTAGTTTACTATAATATTTGTTTGGAAACTTTAAGGATTTATAATCCATAATAATAAAATGGGACTATTAAAAGGTAATGCTAGTGGTAGTTTTAAGGACTAAAACTATGTTTTTGAGTATGTACTGCTACAAAGATGTATCATGAGCTATGGAAATTATGTTTGCATACACAAAGATTCAAGTTGCATAAAGATCCCACTATTAACAAGAAAACTGGGGAGAGATAAGAAGAATAATCTAAGCTAATTCTTTTTTTTTTTTTTCAAATTTACCTTACCTGATAAGAGAGACTACTTCATCAGTTTTCCTTTGCTGGAACACAGGACCTGATACCCTCAGCTTACAGCAGGAGAGATTTATTTGGCTCATGGTTTCAGAGAATTTTGGTCCATGGCTGAGCCTCTCTAAGGCACTAGTAGTGCGGTTAGACGGCATCACAAGGGACGACTGCTCCATCCTCAGCAGCCAGGAAAGGAGCATCCAGCCATGAACGCCTCTGGATCCAGCCACGAACGCCTCGGCAGGTGAATCCACGCGTGGCCGTGATACCGTGCTCATGCCAAGATACTCTAAAACTTTCCGAATGCACAGAGCTTTTGTGGGCCCTTTGGATCTGACCCATAAAAGAAAACATGTAGAATACTTTTCAGAAATGTTCCCTTGCTTATCATATGGACCAGACGTTTTTATAATTACTTTGAAAGACATTTGAGTGATTTAATGTGGTTATTTTAATGTGAAAATAATTTAATAGAACATGATTAATTTGAATGTGCAAAAAACCTGAAATATCCTTCTATGAGATTTGGAAAATGCCAAATGAGTTCCATTTACATTTAAGGACTCACAACCACATACCAAAATTAGGCTATTCTCACACTGAATTTCCAAGATACAAGAACTGCAAAAAATTGTCAGAACCTACTTAGGAGTGCACATGATACTGAGTTTTTAAAAAAAAAATGGATGAGGAAGCTGCAATTTAGCTTGTCTCCTGCAAATACACTTTAAAATTCATGTAAAAAGCAGCACAGCCATCTTTGGCTTATTTGTTTAGCTGACTTAACAGTTATCAAGAATTATAGCAGAGTCACAGGACTCTTACCCTACATTATCTTTTATAAAGTGAATTCATGCCTAAAGCAATACAGTCAGTGAAGCATGCCTAAGTTTAAACAATGCATCTCATTAAGGACATCTTGATATTGTAACCCAAGATAGTGATTCCCTTGACACATCAGCTGATTCCCGTTTGTCGTCAACTTTCTGTATCACATGACCCTCTGAGGGTCACAATTTGGAAAACAAGGTTGCAAATTATCAGTGTTACTAACCAGTAACAATGGCCCATAATTTTGAAAAATAAGATATTATTAAATAAGTCAAATAAGCTTATAAAATATTAACTAATGAATACCAATGTGAAAATAGACTCCAGGTAAGATTATCCTTAACTAACATACCATAACGAAATAATATCCTAGTATGAATGCTTATCAGATCTTTACTTCTTTTTCCTGGCTGATATTTTTTAAGCACAGTGCTAAAAGCATATTAAGAGCTGAAAGCATTCTCACTTGCTCTAGCATTTTTAAGTGAAAGACATGTTGAAAAAGTAAAAGCCACTTTGAGTTCTTTTGACTGATGCCTTAAGGTCACTCTGAAGCTTATAGGGAAGCAGACTTGATTCATAGGAGACCACTGTAGAGACATCCTACAGAGGATAGTGACAAATGGCTGAGTGTCCTCGTGGATGACATAGGTAGGCTCGCCTGATGTCATAGAGGAAAATGCTTGAAGGCTTGTTTGAAGAATAAATAACGGCACATGTTTTTCTGAGTCTGCTTTCTGCTAGTGTAACAGAACAGCAGAGTGGGTAGCATATACGCCCACATGTGCGCTCAGCGCCTGGTTCTCCAGACGTGGGTCAGTGTGCAGCGTCTGCATCCTTCCTGTCATCACAAGGGTAGGAGCATGCATGCATGACAGAGGAGGCTGGAAACGGGGGACAGAGAGCATCCTTTCAGGACAAAGACACTAGCCCACTCCCACAGAAATGTGACAGTCTGTTCATGGGAACTATTGGTGTCAAAGGTGACACAGATGCCTCCCAAGGGTCCTACTGGATTATACTGTCCCAGAGGTGCATGTGGTTTAAATGAATTTTAGAGGAGACATTCAAACCGCACCACTGGTAATTCTGAATTAACAGAAAAGTTAATGATGGGGAAGGCCTTCTAAGGAAGCTTATGTGACAATAGCACTGCCACCTACATCTCAACTCCTGAACACTGGAGAGAGCCACCAACATCACAGTGAAGTCTGTGTGTGCCACAGGAAAGCCTATGTGCAGCCCACCTGCCACTGAAACAAAGGCTCATCACTGAAACACTGGATCGTAGTCCAGACGAACCCACAGTGGCTATGCTTTACTAACTAACAATCAACCTCTGTACTGATGAAAATGCATATTCATAAAAATCAAATGAGTAAACTCACATACTGGAGTACATTGCACTTGAGGCTTTATTTAGTCAAAACTAACATCAATGTTCTTATCCAGGTCAAAGAATTTTAGTTACAAATAAAATCTCCTACCTTAAGTGATAATGTTTAACGGAGAAAAATTATTTAAATTTGTATTGCTAGCAATTTTATAGGCATGATTCTTAGCCACATATAATTGAGCTAAAGTACTATATACAAAAGTTAATTTGTAACATATTTAGAAAAGTATCTGCCTTTGAAAATCCATGTATTTCCAAAGAATCCTCCTAAAACTTCATGTGTTTAGGAATGATTTTCTAACTATAACTTTTAGAAAGCCTACATTTTTGTAGCATACTTACTTTCATCATGCATGACACAATGATTCCTGTAGCTCTAGGGAGAGTCCTTCAGATGGCGTAGTACCAGCAATTGAGGAGGTCAGGACCTCCTCTCAGTATGGGACAAGTTAGGGCAAGGAAGGTGGGCGGAAGAGTTCTTTGCAGTCAGTACAGCTGACAGAGGAGCTCTAAAGAGACCTCAGATGAGCAGCCACTCTTATCTGTCATTTCTAGAGCATGACCCTTACAGTCCTACTCTAGGACACAGACTCAGCCATCGTGTTCCAAACCCCTGGACAGAAAGGAGGAAACAAAGGGGTGAAAGCTGTGCATGAGCTCCTCTGAGGTGCTCCAGGAGTGGACCCATCTCTCCCAGTCATCCCTCTCTTACTATAGACCACTTACCCACCTGACCTCACTGGAAAACCAGGAGGATGAAGATACTCCTTTTGGCTTTGTACGCCACATGCCCTGTTATTGGCCCTAGTTCTATCAAGGGAGCAGGAATTAAAAGACAGGGTGCCAGCCAAGTAACTCGGCAGATTAAAGTGCCTTCAAGCAGGTGTAGGGGCCAGGAGTTTTATCCCCTGACCTGTAGTGCTGGCTCCACCCCCAGGGTGCGCTGAGATGGCAAATGAGAATGGGCTGGTGGAGCACACCTGTAATCTCAGCTCTTGGGAGGCTGTAAATAAGCAAATCACTATGAGTCAGATCTAGTAGTGAGACCCTGAACACCATGTAGACCCTTCACAAAAATACAAATAAGTAAGTAAGTAAATAAATAAATAGAAAGATGGTGCAGTCAGATGTTTTCCCCATATTTTCCAGTGAATGAGTTCTCCTTTCTATACGACATCATTTCCTCATTCAGAAATGCAGTCTCATGCAGAAACAAGAATATCAGATTGCTGAGCTGGACAAAGAAGTGGCACATGGAAGAAATAGGAAAGATAAAAAGAAAAAGACAAAATTAGCTTGACATCCTGTTTTTAACCAAAACAGCTCAATTGGCAGTTTATGCTGGAAGGAAAGTTGGAATAGAGCCAAGGCTGAATTACCTCTCTTCTATGGAAAACTTGGCCTTCACTCAATACTCTGATTTATCAGCTTTTAATGAGGTTTGCAACCACACTGTCCCATCTGCCAGCCACTTCTACATGGCAAAGGCCATCCTTAAGAACCGCAGTAAGGCAGGCATGGCAGCAGGACTGTCAAGTGTGCAGGTCACAGAGGGTCCTTTGAGAAGGGGCTGGTGGGCAGACCATTACAGCAAAGGCCTGACGGGCAGACACCACCTGAGCAAATCAACAGCTCTTTAGAAACCGAGCTACACACAGCAGAAGTCTATCACCTTTGGGATAATTTCCAAAAGTCCTTGGTGAGGTTCTTTGTCTTCTTCGCATGCACCAGGCCTTTTCTGCAGACTTCAGTGGGACCTGAAGTGCTAGTGATGCTTCCCTTTGATGTGCTGCATGCCGGATAACTGCCCCACAATAACTGTGTGCTAATGTTTCAGCCTCAATTTCTAGCATCATTTAATTAAATCCAGTAGTGACCTAGATAGCATCCAAAGTCAGAAAAAGTGGCTTTAATATTTAATGTTGCCTAAGTGGAGGTGAAATGGAACCATGCATAGAGAAGGCTCTGCCACATTCTTTCATCCACTACTATGGGGACAAGTGTTGACGTGACACGACCTCATGGCTCTCACACTGTGATTGTGTGCCAGGCCTCATATTACACAATTTGGCAGAAATGGGTATTCTATTGCCATTCATATATTGTAGGTGCACGAATTCAGCAGAGTAATCCATTATAGTCTGCAATAATCCAGTAGTCTGCAATAGTACTGGGTTATCCACAGAACTGGCAATGTCCGAAGTGGATAACTTGAGCCTTTTAGAGCTCAGCATATTAATATGGCTTTATTTATTTATTTATTTATTTTGCGGAACTGGGGATTGAACTCATGCTCTTGCACTTGCCAGGGAAGCATTCATTCCACTGAGCCATCTCCCCAGCCCAATGGCTTTACTTTTTATATCTTGTTTTCATAATTTTCTGCTGGATGGTTAAGATCTAGATAAAGCAACATCTATATAATAAGAAATGTAAATTTTGTATCTGACAAGGTCAGACAAATCCTCTCAGGTCTTACCCTGAAATTTGTACAGCAGTTTGTAGATATTTTGCTAGTGTCAGCTATATGGATGAGTCGTGGCCATTGCTTGACCAATTTGCTGTTTGTGAAATACCCATCTCTGACAGAAGTAAACAAAAAAGGGGGATATAAATGAAGGACCATTATGCAGTGAAAAAATATATAATATATCTGTATATGTAAAATAGCATAAATATATAGCTACTTTTTCTTTCATTATATTGGGAAACAAATAGCAATGAGACAGTTTCAAAACTGATTAATAGGACTGTCAATAATTAATACATTGTGCATTGTTATCTTCTCAATGGTTATCCATACTACAAGAAGCAGACAGGATATCCTGTCCAAACAGTATTGGTACAAATCTTTCTACTCATTGAATTAAGTGAGAGTAGCCGTATATCTATTCTGACTATTCTGTATATACAAATATAAAATGGCTCTTCCTTTTTATCCCCTTTTGTTGAATAGACCTGTCAGAGATGGGTTTTTCCATTGCATCTAAATACTATAGGTGCATGTATTCAGCAAATTCCAATCCAACCCAGTCCAGCAGTCCACAATAGTATGGGTTATCCTCAGTTGTTGACCTGAGCCTTTCACAGTTCAGCATATTAATATGGCTTTACTTTATATACCTTGTTTTTATACTTTTCTGCTGGATGGTTAAGACCAAGATAAAGCAAGACCTATATAACAAGAAATGTAATGTTTGTATCTGATAAGGTCAGTCATGTACCCTCAGCATTTATTCTGTAACCCCATATTGCACTTTGTAGATTCTTTGCCAGTGTCAGCCTTGTGAATGAGTCACAGCCATTGCTTGACCAATTTGCTCTTTGTGAAAGCCTGAGAGAATGTTTTCTCTCCATGTGACTCTCCTTAGGCACATTCTACATCATGATCACTTTCTTCTGTGGTCCCATAATCTCCTTAATCAGAAAATTTGGGACACAATTGAGTTACATGATGTTACAGTACAGGTTCTCCTATGTCCTGAGTCCTCACTGACCTTGAAATGCTAGGGCCAAAATTTTGGCTGACCTTGCAGCCCTTCCTTTTCTCTAATTAAAGATCCAATCCAGAAATGGGCATCGGGGATGAACACACACTTCTCAGAGGACAAAGTAAAAGAAGTGAATAAGTACATAAAAAAATGCTCTGAATTATTTTTTCCTAGTTCAATTAGAAGAAAGTTTTGAACTAATAGTATTTAGAAAAGATATAATGTCTGTAACTATGAATAACTACAACAAAGACAACAAACCTGTTTTGAAACTATCTCATTGATATTTCTTTCTCAATAAAATAATTTTTAATTACACAATTTGAATTAAAAAAGTGTAAAGTCCACTTTCTAAGTACATCCAACAGAAATCTGCTATAAGCAAGAAACTCCATGGATCAGATAAGAGCTGTCTAGCAATGTGGACCAAAATCAAATTCAAAAGGGTAAGTAGCTAGGACATGGAATGAATTACAAGTAGAATAAGGAAGTTATTTATTTGAATGACTAAGATGTAGGCCTATGACTACAACATAATTGCTGAAGCATAAGAATTATATTTATTCAAAGGCAAACTATAAGTTATACATAGAAAGAATTCACAAGAGGAGAAAATACTGCATAAATGGTATATGAAATTACAGGATTCCAATTTATGCTTTCTCCTACATTCACAAAATAATTGCCACCAAAATGGAATGATACCCTACATGCTGGTATTTTATTCTTCTCTGATGAAATATTTATTTTCATTCATATTTATCCAAACCATACATATTAGGATCTCATTAGCTTGTAGAAATATACAAGAATTGCATCAGGTGAGATAGCTCAGCAGACTAAGCACCTGCTTAGGTAAGTGCAGGGGCCAGGGTTTGATCCCTGGTAACACATATCTTGTCATCCTTGCCTTCAGATGTGCTGAGCCAGTCACTGACTCCAGGTGTGGTGGCCCAGGCCTGTAATTCCTGCTGGGGAGGCTGAAAACAAGGGGATCACTATAAGTCTAAGCTGCGCAGAAGACCCTGTACCAGATACATTTAAAAAAAAGATAAAATCTATACAGCCAGAGAGATAGCTCAGTAGAATTAGTATCTGCCTGCCTGGCAAAAGTAGGGTCCTGGTAATCCCCAGTACCACAGAAAAATAATAATAATAATTGCAAATATTCCAGCATAAACCTTGATATGCTTGAGTCTACTCTTTGGTTCCCTCTCTTTCTGTTGTCACATATCTTCTCCACAAATATGTAGCATTTCCCTTTCTATGTATGAGCTTAGAAATACATTAAGAAATGGATAATATACCCGTTCCTCTTAATTATTATGTGACCAGGTTTTACATAAGAAATTACTTTGCCATTTTCTCATGTCAATAATTTTGTCACTGGAATACAAACAGTAGTGCTGAATTTATTGAAATGTATTGAGCCAAACTTGAAGATGAACAGCTTAACATCATTTCCAGAAGGTACCATGTAAAGATACTGAGTTGTGTTTCTTGGGGACCTGAGCTTTTAATAGCAATAACTGTGTGGAAGCATAATACCAGGTTAATAACACTCCAAGGTTTTCCCGAGGCAATTTAAATGAGAACATTTATTTTTATTCTCCTAGTTGGGTCCAGAATGATATTAGGCAAACAGCTGTAACTTTTTATTCTCTTTTATCCTGACAGGAGACTGACAGGGGCTCCTTGCTGCCCAAGTAAGCCACATTTGGTTAGAAATTAATGAGGCAACAAAGAAATGTTTATCCTTTAATCCAACTTTAATCCAACTAGAATCACTCTGACCTACTCAATGAGGTCAAAAGTTAGGTGGAGAAATGAGCAGTGCCCTGGAAAAGCAAAGCAACCAAACAAAAGCTCATTCGTTCTTTCTTTCCTTCTTTCTTTCTTTCTTTCTTTCTTTCTTTCTTTCTTTCTTTCTTTCTTTCTTTCTTTCTTTCTCTCTCTCTCTCTCTCTCTCTTTCTCTCTTTCTCTCTTTCTCTCTTTCTCTCTCTCTCTCTCTTTCTTTCTTCCTTCCTTCCTTCCTTCCTTCCTTCCTTCCTTCCTTCCTTCCTTCTTTTTTTAATGCACTTGGTTGTTACAGGATCTCACTATGCAGCTCGGACTCAGTAGTGATCCTTCTGTTTTCAGCCTCCCTGGCACTAGCATTACAGGCATACATCACTAGCCTGAACTCTATGGCTGACTCAGCCTATCCTGGGAGTGGGGCTGGCATGGCATGTGGTGTTAGGGTTTCAGCCATGATCCCTGCACTTACCTAAGCTTGCCTAAGTAAACACTTTAGTCCACTGAGCTAACTTTCTGGCTAATTTCTAATCAGTACAACCACATTAAAATAACACATGCAATCAACTTTCCTTCCAGAAAAAGAACAAGGAAATAAATGAATAAATAAATGATCAACGACTTCTCCTCCCCAAAAATTATTTGCAAATAATTTATTCAACTTTACCTATCATCAAGTACTTAAATTGATGATTAAAAGTGAAGCTCTCAGGCCAGTGAGATAGCTCAGTGGACTAAGCACCTGCTTTGGAAAGCGAAGGGGCCAAGTCTTTGATCCCTGGTCCCTCAGCTGCACCAGCTCTGTGCATGCTGAGCTGGTGAGTGAATCTGGGTGTGGTGGTGCATGTCTTCAGTCCCTGTGCTGAGGAGGCTGAAAACAGGAGGAGCGCAATGAGTCCAAACTGCGTGGTGAGACCCTGTACCAAATACATAAAATGGAAAAAATAATGATGCTCTCCCTACAAGGATAAAGTGAAATGATAGCTACACATGAAAGGGAAACTACTATGAAAATGTTAACTTACTATTACATTAAGAATATCATGGCAAAAGTGTTGTGTCAACCCAGTGAGTATAAGACAGCACTGCACTTTTAAATAATTTGATGGTCAGAGGGGTGACTCAAAGGCTTTTCCAAGTTTTGTTCCTCCTTACTTTTGGAAGGTCAACTTAATCCTTATGGAATTCCTTATAGCCAGCTAGAAACACTTCCCTTTGTCGGTCACATTTTGGGTGGTGTATTTGGTCACCTCTGTTTATGTTTGGGTTCCATGCCATATAAAAGCTTCTCAAAATCAAGAAACATGGATCTCTTGACTGCACATCACCCTGGAATCAATCTACAATCTGTCAATAAAAGCTTCTATACATCAGAATTATTTAATCATATATCTTCATTCCAAAATCCAATTAATGTAGGAAAATATACCTAAGCCATAAATGATCAGTCCTTTATTAATGCTTAATGCAGTAGTTGTTCAGTTTGGGCAGTCTCAATTTGTAGTCAAGTGGAGTGCATATTTTCACAACAATAATCTGTTTCCCTTTCCAAAACTCTAATGATATTGATGCTGTTTAAACAGAGCATTATACTGCCATTCATGTGACTGAAACTCTCGCTCCAGTAACGTCTCACAACTTTAATTTACAGAGGTCAGGAAAAGAGTCAAAATGCATGTTCAGTCTCTTCCTAATTCTAATTTTCCTTTCAATTTTATTGGCTCATTTATGATAGGCATTGTGTCTATGCCTACTTTTAGAAAACCAGTAAGTCTTTGGCCACTAATCCACATTATTCATTTATTGCTTTCAATTCCCATGCTGTATTCAAAGTGTATCTTATACTGTTACAGTCCATTTGCTATTTAATGCCTACTAATATACACCCTGTGCAGATAGTTAATATAACATGTAATAAATATATCATGCATATTACTGATAACTTATTTCTTTAACTAAACACATTTGTTTACAGAATAGTTTTGAATTCCAGAGATTATAGCAATTTCTCTTATTTTTTACTTTGTTATAATTATTTTACCAGTTTATTTAGATATTTTTATTAAAATTTATATTTAACTGATACATTAAAATGTAATATTCTTCGTACTAATATGGGTACTATATTTTGATGCACAAACAGGTCTTGCAATGTTTGAAACAAGTCACGAATGTCTATTGTCTCAAATTTTTGATATTTCTTCATTGTGATTACATGAAAAATTCTTTTAGGGTTTTATAAGCACAACATTGTGCTCTGTAGGAGCCCTAGTATAATACATCAAATAATGTTTCTTATTTCTATCAAAGTTCAGTTTAGGTCTTTGTGCAAAAAAAGATAATAAACAAGTACTCCGTGGCGAAGTCCATGAGATTGACAAAATGTTTAAAATATAACCAAAATAAAAGTAATAAAACTGTTTAGTCTATCCATCTCTTGTCTCAATTTAAAAATGGACTCATATGAGCATTGAAATTCCTTTGAAAATATTGTCATATGTTTTCTTGTGCTTTCAAGTGACGTTTCAATTAAGGCCGCATAATGGCACTCTCTCTGCATTCTTTTCCAAAGGCTACCAAGTTTTGATCTTTCTACCTCGGGTAAATATTAACCAAAAGAACAGGAATGTCAAGACAAAAATATTTTGAACTTTATTTCATTTTTGGAACAAACTCAAATATTAACTGCTATAATTCTTCTCCTATTTCGTTATGATCTTTCTTTTCAGCATCTGAGAAGTACTATTTTTTTTCTTTTCTGTGCCCTCTGTTCTCTCAAGAACCACAAATAGATTAGAGAGTGATTGGCTTAGTGAAACATCGCCAAGGAAAGCACGCAAGCGCAGTGCAGCGATCAGCCCTCCCACCATGCTTTGCTCCTCGTTGTCTCCCACACACACCAACAGAATGATGGCATCATTTGCTCACCCCAGGCCTCAGGTCTCACTGTTGCAGACCGATTCATTTTATTAAGCGTTTTATCTTTCCAGCATCACCTGCTAGGGAAAAAACTGAAGATGGTTGTTTTGTTTCCATTTTTTCTGAAGTCTGTCAAGTCTGTCACATCATTTGATCCCAAAAGTGGTTGTGTTTACCCTCATCACACTCTGGGGATCTTCAAACCAAGAGAAGGCCCCAGAAGAAGGCATCTAACTGTCCCTACTAAGCTGTTATCAGAACTGTACCACCAAATAAGTGGTGTTTAGAGAACAGGTATTAGTGTTCTTAAAGATATAGAATCTACATTTATTTTTGAAAGATCAGTTTAAGTTGTGAGAAAGCTGCTCAAATGACTCCTTGTTGTGGTCTCTGTAGAATGACTCCCTTTAAGGTAAATTTGAAATAGGCTCCAGATTTTTTCCAGAATCAGTACCCAGCTGAACATTTCAGCACCAATAACTGCATTATTGCGAGATTTTAGCTGAGCTCTCCAACTCTACTTCTTATGAAGTCCCATGAAAAACAAGAACAACACAAAATAGCACTTTAAGATAACCACTGGAATGTTCCTTTCCTCAAGGAAGTTTTGTCAAAACCATGGAGAATCTTGTACACAATCATGTCATTCTTATTGCTTTAAAATTTGGATAATCAAAGCCAAAACCTCAGTAGTAGCATGATCGAAACCTTAGTACTATACAGCACATATTCTATTTTTGCTCCATGTCCTGTTGGCAATCTATTCTACTTTCTATTTTGCATAATTTTTCTCACTGAACATATTTTCAGTAATGTGATGGTCTCGTAGAATGAAGATATAGATAAATAGATAGATGCATTTTGCTTCTCAGTTGGAATTCCATTGCCAGCCCATGATGCTTTGTTTTGTGCTGTTTATGATAGGGGTGATCTGTTGAAATGTGTGGACAAATCTGGAAGCCAGAAGAGTAAAATGCAAGAACAAACTTGGAACACACAGCAGGCGGCAGTGAGGGAGCTTCTCTTCCCTCCCTCTCACTTCCTACATCCGGGTGGGTGGGTGCCTGTGCAGTGTCCTCTCTTCCATCCAGACAGGACTTGGGACTTTTTCTCTCTAACTAGTGGCACATGGAAACAGTGGCAGGCTATTGTTTCTGCAATTAGGTGGAATAAGACGTGATGTCAGCCTCGCTAGCGGTCTGTCCGCCTCTTAACCTAGTCCTGTGCTGCACTGCAGGAGTCCACAGAGCAGTTCCTCCAGCTCCCAGCCTTCAGGAGCTCAGGCACTCGACCTTAGCATCCCCTGGAATTAGAATCCTCCAGCAGCCACAGATACAAGCTCAAAAACAGATCTGTCCTGCTCAAGTCAAGGAGAATTGTAGACTGGCTAATGCTTGATTCAGCTTGTGGGAGAACCTGAAGCAAATGACCAAGCCACTCCTAGCAAGATTGCCCACTGTCAGAAGCCACAAAGTAAAAAGTCTATGTCTCTCTCGGTCAAGGATAGTAATTAGTGTAGTAATGAAGAGCTACTATGCAATGATGCTCATGTAGTTACCTACGTGGTCATTACCCATGGGAAAACTTGCATCCTGGTTGCGTTAGCCAACTAGCAAGTACACTCAGCTGGGTGTCAGCAAGACAATTTCTCTTTTACCTTTTTCTTAATCTTTTTCTACCAGTCAAGGGAGTGTTGTAAATTATTATTTTTAGCCATTTTATGTAAATCATAAGATATTTGTCGTTTAGTTATTTGTAGTATGTCCCATAGAACATTGAACTACAATATATAAATAAGATGTTTCCAGATATCAATAATACTTCTCAGTGTCTAAGTAAATACACTGAAACCTGAATGATGAGATATAAACAAATATGAATTGGATTGACAGCATGCTGTCTCCGCACTTAATTTCACAGGCTTTCTATAATATTTGTCAGAAATTTTCTTAATGTCTTTTAAACATAGACAGTGTCCTCTATAGGTAGTGATATTTTCTTAGCAAGTTACAAGGTCTTGGAGTTCCAGTTCCATCACTAGAGACTGTTTGTTTTTTACAATGCAACACAATTAAAATATGCATGTTGGCAAAGCCATTTTTTACTTTATTATCCAATAATGTTCATCATACATAATAGATTTCCCAGTAGCATTCACTTTTTTCCTACTGCTGTGAAATTTTTGCAAGAGCAGTTGAGAGTCTCTAAACTAGATTCCTTCCAGTTACTCCTGTGTGTCAAAGGAATTCTACTTTCTAGCTAGTTCTAAATGACTATTTTATTGCTTCACTCTGGCATCTTCTGTCTTTTTAAATCATATCTCAGATTGCATGCAGTTAAAATTAAAGACTGAAGTCAACATGATAAGAGTTTCACTCTGTGTGTTTAAGTTTCCTTTGCATCCCCTGTTGGAGATTTAATAACTTATGTGCTCTAGAAACTTCCAGTTGAACATGAAGAAAGCTGGTAAATCGCCACACTGTAGCAG
The DNA here is from genome assembly GCA_004027165.1 of Ctenomys sociabilis. Classification (NCBI taxonomy): domain Eukaryota; kingdom Metazoa; phylum Chordata; class Mammalia; order Rodentia; family Ctenomyidae; genus Ctenomys; species Ctenomys sociabilis. Next base: position 15,073 of record PVKA01028505.1, read on the forward strand.
CAGCAATCCCACAGGTGTTTTTCTGTCTAATGGTCTTAATGCATAGTAATTACATGTTCATCACCTAAAATCTTCACATTGTTCAAGATATATTTACCAGATTTGCAAACTAGTGTGCTCAAATTTCCCTTGCAATATGTCATAGCTCATTTCTATCTTTTCCAGTGAAATCCTGGAAGAATTACTAAAGAAAATACTAAATATATAACTTGCAGGCTTTTAATACTAGACACTTGCTGGTTATATAATTGGAATTATCTACCTTGAAATAGAAACTAGTTTTATAAATGATGATTCTTTTTATAGTCCCAAACCTCATATTCACTTATATTACTAGTTTGCTAGCTAGCAGTTTCTGCTACTTATTATTCCTATCTTGCTACTTTTGTAAAATTTTTGAATTGATCTGAGAGCAATTACACCACCCAAATGTGATAAAACACAAATAAGTGCAGTGGGCGTGTTTTGAAATTCAGTGTGTATATTAAATCCTCAAGGAAAACATCACAGGATTAATTGTATGAGCCCTCTGCTCATTCTCTATTACCACACCCATTGCCTCTTTCCCAAGACAAGGTGAAGAACTCAATTAGTTATTTCCTGACTTCTAGGTCTTATCTATCAATATAAGCATTATAAGGACAGAGGCCTGTGTTTGTGTGCACGTGTGTGTGTGTGTTTGTGTGTATGTGTACACATTCATACTTTTCATAGAATACTGAAGATACATCACTGAATGTGACAGTGTCAGGTATGAAGTACTAGAGCTCAGATACATACCTTACTCAAGATGACAGTTATGTGAAATGAGAGAAGAAAAAACTATGTTTTGGTAAATAGAAGTGCACCATGATGATGCCTCAGGACAGCTGATTCTTTTGGATCGGGTCCCCTTGAATTGAAGACTCAGTCTCAGCACAGGGAACAGAAGCCAGGTGAACAGGCACGACAGAACTCCCACAGGATGTCTTTGCAGATCTTGTACACTGCAAAGAGCACCACTGAGACATCAGCACCTGTGGCTACCTGCCACCTAGATTCATTATGAGTGGCTGAATGACAACAGAAACATCCACAAAAACATGTCTGGGGTCTCCATGGTTCACAGTGGAAGCTGAGTCATAGCATGGCAATGAAGACTTTATTTCCTCATAAAAAGAGTCAAAGGTTACAACACATGCTTGAGAGCAATGGATCTTGATATAAAAACATCAGCGATATTGAGTTCAACTTCTCTCCCTCTTTCTGGAATTTTTCACAATAAAATGATCCTTTGTTTATATCCCCCTTTTTGCTTTGTTTTGTCAGAGGTGGGTGTTCTACTGCAGTTAGAGAAGCTGTATTTGGAGAAGTTTTTAAAGGACCTTTTCATACTTTATGCCAGTCCAAATATTGTAGGTCTTTGAGGTCAGCAAACTAACCCAATAGAGTCCAATTGTCCATAATAGTAGTGAGTTATCAGCACAACTAGAAATTGACCAAAGTTGTTGACTTGAGCCTTTTAGAGCTCAGCATATTAATATAGCTTTACTTTTTATACCTTGTGGTTATAATTTTCTGCTGGATGGTTAAGACCAAGTTAAAGCAAGACCTATATAACTAAAAATGTAACTTTTGCTATCTGACAAGGTCACCTAAATCCCCTCATGATTTTGAAATTATTCATTAACTTGCCATATATATATAACATTTCATTATTCTTTTTATTGTTTTATAAAGAGAGTACAAAATAGCATTAAGACAGAAAAATTACAAGTGATATGGAATTTCACTTAATGAAATAATAGAATTTCACAGTATTTTTGTAATGCATAGAAGAGTAAAAAGATAATCAACAAACTGAGAAAAAATTATATCAGAGTGTTCCTCTAACAAAGGCCTTACATGTAGAACATATAGAGAATAAAAGAAAGATCACACCCCTCAAATTCAAAGATCCAAGACAAAAATAGGCATCTGAAATGACTATATACTGTTCAGTTGAAGAAATGCAAATGACAAGTAAACATATGAAAAAATGTTCAACATTATTGGTCATTCGAGAAATGCAAATTAGAACAACACTGTTACCTCAGAAAGAATGGCTAACCTCAAGAAGTCAGCCAATAACAAATGCTAGAGGGGCTCTGGGGAAAAAGGAACATTTATTCACTGTTGGTGGGAGTGCAGACTGATACACCACTGTGGAAATCAGTGTGGAGTTTCCTTAAAAAGGTAGGATTAGAGAGTACACGTGAAATATTTTGAAAGCAATCAGATTTCACACCTATGGTCAGTGAGATCCTTCATGGTCAATGAGATCAAAAGGCTGGCAGGACGAAAGCAAAGGAATAAACTATACCTTGTATCACCTCAAGCTTATATCTTCCATTTTTAACCCCCACTGAAAGCTGCGAAGGTTTCTGGAGCTTTAAAAACATAAAACCCTTCATTTTCATGCCAACTGTATTTCGGCATGGTGAAACTTGGAAAGAACGTCCATCACAGAAGGGATGATTTGCAGAAGAGATATGCTAACAAAATGCAGAATCAGAGCAGGTGGCCACCAACAGGTGACTGGATCAAGAAAATGCCACATGATGGAATATTATTAAATCACAGGATCAAAATCTTGTCACCCACTGCAAAATGGGTAGGAGCAGAAAGAATGGTTAAATAAAAGAAGTCAAGCACAGAGAGACAAGTGCTACATGCTTTCTCTCCTGTGGGAAGAAGGAGCCAACTAGAATGTAAAACAGCACTGAGCAAAGCCTCGGTAAGGTGCTGGGAAAGTCGGATGTAGAGAAATGCTCTGATTGCTGCCCGCTGTGAGGGCCAGGGAGGTAGCTCAGTGTTTTAGGTGCTGTCATGTTGCATGCTGGCTGCATGGACTGAGATAGCACCCAGAGCCCCATTGATACATACACTTCACACAGTTTAGTCAAAACTAACAATAAAGAGCACTATTTTTAAAAAGTTCAGATGTCTAGAACCAGAAGCTGGTGACAGAAACTGATATAAAACCTGTACTTTTCTGTAATTGCAATGCAGATATATCTCTGAGTTTCCTCATAGCCAAGGACACTGATTTTCTGAGAAATAAAAGTAAATTTTACTAGCAAATGTCTTCCACTCAGTTGTATTACAATATTCATGGTATAAAATTTAAAAAATTATAACAAATTTTACCACTTTTTTATGGATCTCTTAATTCTTATACAAATGCCATTTTTAGTTAATCACTGCATAAAAAGCAAAATTTAGTTGAGAATTACTGCACAAATATGACTTTTGTAATATCAACATATTACTATTAACTACATCCCAATTTTTCTTAATGCAACTATACCAAGTAACTGTATAAACTAGTATTTTTATTGTTCATTAATTTTTAATCAGTGATTTCATCATGTTGACTTTTGAGATCCTCAAAGTCTGAATAAGCTGTGAAAAAGTCCACTGTCATGTTATAATAAGAAAATTTAGGGACTGGCAAGGTAGCTCATCAGACTAAGTGCCTGATTAGGGACTGGGGTTCAATCCCCAGCACCACAGGCTGAGCCGGCCACAGAGACCAGGCCTGGTGTTTTAAACCTATAATCCCAATGCTGGGGCAGCTGAAAACAGGAAGATCACTACGAGTCCAAGCTGCATAGTGAGACCCTGTATCAAATACATAAAAAAAGAAAATCTAGGATGTAAATAATCAATATGAATCTAACTATACCTACATGTTTTTATTTTTTGGACAGAAATAGTATATTTTCCTTGAGTATGTTTTAGTCAGTAAAAGTTTAAGAGCTTTCTCTTTTTTAATAAACTATCATGAAATTTTGTTTGTAATCTCCCCAGTTAAAATGGTCTCAAATTGGGCAGATGTGTGAAATCCTAGAAGTTTTTACACTAGATTTAATAAAAAAGACATATAAACATTGAGCAAATTTAACATTCTAAGTAAAGTACGGGCTGGGGTGGTGGATACAACAGGAAGACAGTATGAATTATTCAACCCAGTCTTGAACGAATTCGTTAGCCACCCTCAAAATGAGAGCCATCACTGCTTCTGCTAGCTCACGGTGGGATACCATACCTCTCTTCTGGTGTGTGACCCTACTAGACGCCTGGCTAGATTCCTTATGCTCAGGGGACAGACTGCTTCTGTCTGCTAAGTTTCTCTCATCCTAAAGTGATTCAACTCATCTTTTTGCTCCTTTGTTTCCTCTTCTGTGAAATGAGGACAACATCAGCACCTCAGATCCAGCACACAGATCCGTGCAACAAATCATCACTCATATTTCTTCTTTTGAGAAATTTCTAGCCAGGTTACATAGACACCTTAACAGGATTACTTAAGTTTTGGTTATGTTCTTATGTTTGCAATATTTTCTAAATGTCAGTCCTTTGTGAGATGCATAGTAACTTAGTCTATCCACAATGGAGAACAGTATGGATACCACTCAGAAAACTGCAATGCATCCACCATGTGCTCCAGCGCTCCCACTTGTAGATATATCCCAGGGCAATGATGGTAGTGTACCAAGGAGGTACCTCTGCATCCTAGCTGACTGCAATACTATTTCCAATAACTATCATAAGGGATTAGGCTAGATGCCCAGTGGCAGGGAAATACAAAGAAAATGTGGTACAGGTACAAAAGGGAATCCTAGTCAGCCATAAAGACAAATGAGATTTTCGTCATTCACAGTGAAATGGATGGAACTGGAAGATATTGTTTAATATGTGGACTATGTTTTCACAGCCACATGCCAGAGCAAGAAGTCAACTTGGATATGAGATCATGATTGGCACAGGTGGGAAGGGCAGGAGAGAGGGAGGGTGAGAGAGAGCAGGGATCTGCTTAGTACGGGATGTGTGCATGTGTTAAGGTATCACACCCAACTCCACTGATGCACACAATGAATACAAGGTGATCAAAGTCAGACATCATCATTTACACATAAAGTAGGGTCTTACTTAATGGACAGAAGTTGAAAGCTTTCACTTTAAAATCAGGAAGAAGTCAAGGATGCCTATGGTCACCACTCCTGTCCAATATGGCTCTGGAAACATTAGCCAGAGCTGTTAGACGAAAGAAAGAAAAGGAATAATGATTTGAAAAGAAGAAGAGAAATTATCTTGAGGTGTAGATGAAATGACACTGTACATTTAGGACCCTAACAATTACACTAAGAGACTTTCAGATTAAATAACCAGATTCAGTAGTGTAGCAAGGTACAAAGTACACACTCAAAAACCAATAGCATTTTTTTTTTATGTATTTGGTATAGCGTCTCACTGCGCAGCTTGGACTCATAGTGCTGCTTCTGTTTTCAACCTCCATAGCATTGGGATTACATCAATAGCAGGGCTCAATACTAGGCATGCAATACAAGCCCCACACGCGGGGTGCACTGAGATGGGAACTGAGGCTAGGCGTGGTGGTGCACACCTATAATTCCAGTGGTTAGAAGGCTGAAAACAGGAGGTTCAATAGAGTTCAATCGGTGTAGTGAGACTCTGTAGACCCTGTGCTAAGTACATTTTTTTAAAGACAATTATAGTACTATGAAAAAATGAGAGCAAAGAAAATTTCAGAAAATTGAAAGATATTCCTTGTTCCTGGAGAGGAAGAACCAGCATTGTGAAAATGGCCATACATGCAAAAATGTTATACAGATTTAATACTATCCCAATTAAGATACTATTAGTACACCTCCCAGATCTAGAAAAAAAAATTCCTAAAATTCATCTGGAAGATAGCTAGAATAGCAAAAGTAATTCTGGGCAACAAAGGAAAGGCAGGGTCATCACAATCCCTATACTACAAAGCTACTACTGTAATAAAATCAGCATGATACTGGCATAAAAATAGGCCTAAGGATCAATGGAACAGAATAGAAGATGTAGACACAACAACAAGCATACTCAACCACCTAATATTTGACAAAGGGGCTAAACATGTTAATTGGAAAACAGATAACATCGTCAATAAATGGTCCTGGACATACTGTATTTCCACATGTTGAAGGCTTAAAATACACCTATGCCTATCACCATATACAATACTATAGTCAAAATGGACCAAATATTTAAATACCAGAATTGAAACACTAAATCTTCTGCAAGAGAAAGTAGGCTGAAACCTTAAGGACATAGGGGTAGGTAAAGAACTCATGAACAGAAATCAAACTGCATAGGCAATATTTGAAAGAATCAACAACTGGAATCTCATCTTTGTGAAAAGTTTCTGCACTTTCAAAAGAAATCAGCAACAGAGTAAAAAGAAAATGCACGAAGTTGGAGACAATTATAACAGACTGTCCTTCAGATAAAGGACTCCTATCTAGAATATACAAAGAATGTTAAAAAGGGTCTGGGCTACGGCTCAGTGGAATAAGTGCTTCCCTGGCAAGAGCAAGGGTCTGAGTTCAATCCCAAGTTCTGCAAAAAAAAGAATGTTAAAAAGCCATGCCTACCATATTCAAAGTCCCAGTCCCAAAGTGGGCATCTGAGATGAATATATACTTCACAAATAGATACAAATGACAAATAAATATATGAAAAAATGTTCAACATCATTGGTCATTCAAGGGATGCAAACTAAAATAATGTTGAGCTATATCATAAGCCAGAAAGAATGGCTATCATCAAGAAGTTAGTCAATAACACAAACTGGAGAGTATGTAGGGGAAAATGAACCTTTCTCCATTCTTACTGGAAGTACAGGCTGGTACTACCACTATGGAGATCAGCATGGAGACTCCTCGAAAAGCCAGGACTGGAGGTCCCAGTCAAGCCAGCTATTTCCCTCCTAAGCAATTTTTCAGAACTGAAATCATCATACCACAGCAATATGTATGCACCCATGTTTATAGCAGCACAATTTGTCTTTGAAACAACTCAAATGTCCATCAACTGAGGAATGGGTAAAAACGATGGTGTTTTTACACAATGGAGTGCTATTCAACTATAAAAAAGATAAATCTGAGTCTTTTGTAGATAAATGGATACAGCTAGAGACTATAATGGGTAAGTGAAATAAATCAGATCCATGTGTGCAAACGTCATGCTATCTTACAAGTATGAGTACTTGAAAGAGTAATGAAAATGTATGAGCTACAGCAGATACTGTGAAAGAGAAAGAAAATGTTCAAAAAATTGAGATGAAAAGACAAAGAAAAGAAGGAGAAAAATATATTTAGGTATATATACAGAACAGTTTGGATAATTGCGTTGTCGATTTCTGCTGGTCTTTGGAAAGGAGCAATTATTGCTTAATTTTTTTTACTTATTTTTTTCTCCTCTTTTGAATTTTTATGATTTCTTTGTTATTGTTTTGTTTTGTTTTTTTCTTCAAACAAATCTTACAAATTTATACCTGGTAATCTGAAGAACTAATTGGAAGACAGCATTATGTAATATAGCAGCCATTGTTGAATTCTGTAACTTTGTTTATTGAAATTTTGTATCGCTTCTAATGCCTTTTTTCTATCATGATTTTGTACACTTTAAAAATATTCTTAAAAATAAAAACAATAATAAAGTAAGGTCTGGTTCAAGAAGTAGAATGCTTATTTTTTGTGCTTTGCCTTCTTTGTGAACGGATTGCATATCCTCAATTAAATTCACCTCACAGAGTACGCAGTACACATATTAAAATGTTTGTATTTTTTCAGTGAAGTATAATTGAGACTTTTGAATTATATATATATGCAATACTGAATACTGTCAGTCTTTCTCACAGAAATAAAACAGCAGTGAAAATGCCATCCGACTAAGAGGACTTGCTGCCTAAGCAGATGCACCATTCCTTACTTTTCTCTGACCAGCTTTGTAAGGAGCTAAGCCTCCAACACCAGTGTGTGCGCACACACATGCACACACGCACACTCATGCACAAGCACGCACACACCATCATTGAGACAGGGTGCATAAATGGGTTAAGATAACTTACAGATTTAATTGGGTTAGTTTTTTCTTTTCTTTTTTTGCAGAACTTGGGATTGAACTCAGGCCCTTGCACTTGCCAGGAAAGTGCTTATTCCACTGAGCCATCTCCCCGACCCCAATTAGGTTAGCTTTAATAGTATAGCAATTTTTTGCAACACATGAGCCTTTTAATGTAGGTATAATATACAGAAGCTACATGCTGGAATCTTAAATTCATAAAAATGTAGTTTCATATTGCAAAAAACATTAGGCTGACACTTAAAAACTACATCAAATGAAAGACAACTTTACCTAGGTTTAAATATGATGGGCATTAAGTTTGCTGATGCATTTCAATTCTCAGATTACAGCAAGGCTTCATGTGCTCCACACTCTCTGGGGAGAGAAGTGATCTGAAGCAGCTGGTCCTTGAGGCTCCCATTATTTCCAGCAGCTTTGAGATTCAGCCTCTCCTTTTTCAGGAAATGCATTACTCTTTTAGCAATTTAGAACAAGTGCACTGACTTCTAGCAAGCCCAAAGGCCTTGGGCCCAGCCAAGACAGGTAGGAAGAAAACAGCTTTTGCTCCTCTGCAAAAATCACTTCAATAGTATTTCCTCCTAACTAAAGAAAAATAACAGAATCAAGCTAAGAATTATGAAATGGCCAGCCCAGGAAGTAATTTTCTCCACAAGCTATAAGAGAGCTTTACAATGGTTCAGAAAATTAGAAATGAACTCCTGGAGAAAAATCTCTCCAACACGCTTTAGAAGAAGACCAAGTGGTGTATGTCTTGTGTACCTGGGACTCCTATTTATATGATGGTACTTAAGATCTGCTCAGTACGATCCTTGGCCAAAGGGAGTAAGGAAGGAAGAAGAGGAGTTCTTTCTGTAAAACTCAAAATGGAAGCCTGCATTTTACAGAGGGAAAAAGATGCTTTATACTTTTTACATGTTGCTAACTGATCTTTAATTTTTCTTTTCTTTTTTTTTAATTTAGTTTTTATTTTATCGAAGTACAAATATCAATCAGACAGTTTTAAGACAACTTAACAAGACAGATTCGATAAATTAATACATTGAAAACTGTTTTCATACTGTTTTGGTATTGTACAAGGTGCATACATGATATTATACTTACAGACATTATTATAGCAGATGTCCCTTATCAGTAAATTAAGAGTGCAGCTGTTTGCTTACCTTATTTTTATACCTGAATTATATCAAAAATTCAATAATTAATTTCCTAGCGGATGACCATAGTACTAGAAGCCAACATAATGTCCTGTTTAACTACCATTAGTGCAAATCTTGCCTCTCATAGATCCTTAATTTTTCAAGCACTTCTCTTCCAAGTTATTTTTACTAAAATATAGCTGGCATATGAGAATGTTTGTAGATTGTTTACGGACTGGGCAGAAAAATCTCCGAGCTAAATGTTAAAAATAATCGACAAATAATAAAAATAAAACATCTTTGAAATTTTCATACGAGTCAAAAAAATTATGGTTCCCTTTAGAAAAAAAATCAATTGGTAGCTTTGTTTTGGAGAAACCAGCCATTGCTTAAAGCAGGAAACACATATGGTCAAAGTTCTTTCTAGTCTTCTCTTAAATTTTAAACATTTGCAACAAATTTCCTATCCCATTTTTTCAATAGTCCTCAGCAGTGTTTTAACTTTTAAGAAATGGCTGGATGAAAGGCACAAAAATATAAATAGTTTAAATATTAAAGATAAGAGCTGGCATTTCTCCCTAGCAGTACTAGTCTCACTGTCAGACTCTTTTCTAAATCCTAACAAAATGTCATCGTTATAATTTTCTCAACCATATGCTGTACTAAAAAACTACATGCCATGAATCTAAAACTACATTTAGAAACAAAAATGTTGAAAAGTCAAGGATGCTAGAACGTATTCTTAAATCCAAAAAGTGAGTCATAGCTTGAAAATATACAGAATGAAACATTTTATTGTGTTACAAACTCCCTCTTGTTTTATGTGCTGAATTAAAATGAAATCACATAAAATAGCAGAAAAACAGCTTCTGTCCTTGTGCTCAATCTAGAGGAAAATAATCAAGTTTTTAAACTATTCATCATGGGAAAGGTACAAAGAAGAAAACAGATCCAGGTGTCTGCGCCCTGAACTCAGAATGGAAGAAATGGACCACAAGGTGGGAGCCACGCGCCGCAGATCTGGGACCACAACCCGTTCTGAGGCATTTTCTTAGGCTTACAACCGGTTTTGTAGAGCTGCGCATCTGGTGGGGGAGTAGGGCCGGAGGGAGGGGTCCTTATAGTTCTCAGCAAGATGTTTGAGTCCCTATAATTCATTCTATAAAATGCAAGAATTTCAGTTCCAATTATTCCAAGGCATGATAAAGCAGGCCTTTGGTCCCTCATTTCAGTGCTGAAATGAACCGCGTCCTTGCGCCGTGGTGTGCAGGGCTTGCTTCTCTCCTGCGCTTCTCTCCGCCTTCTATCTTTGCTAACAGCAACTGGCCCGGGGAGGAGGCAATCAGGGAGAGAAGCGGTCTTTGTTAGCCATCACTGTCTCCACAGTCCTCCACTGCCCTCTAGTGTTTGAGAACTGCGTTTAGGAGGCTAAGGCCGTCTGGATGGCAGAGACACCATTTTAGGGGTCTGAGCCAATCGCACTAGGGCTGCTGGTGCCCAGCTGGCAGGGATATTCGGCTTTCCCTGAGAAATGTGGCTCTGGCTTAGCGAGACTTTTATATGCTTCTGCCTCCAACATGTGAGCCTACTCTGATTGTGTATTATGTACCTCTTTCCTCTGCTCCCTCCTTGCCTTCCCCTGCCTTCATTCTCCCTTCCATCTTTCCTTGAACTGCCAATATAATTGACTTGCAAAAATAGAAGGACTTACAGCAAGCATAGTACTGTCCTCCATGCCCCCCAGGGCGAATATTTAAAACTCCTAGCTAGTTCAACGTTGCACTGCTTATAATCATTGTAAATCGCACCCCCAAATTCCACATGCGGTAATAGATCTACTCATGGGATTGGGCAGAGCCCTGAGTGCAGCGTCCTGGATGAAGTTTTACAGACCACGGAGCACTCCTATGTGCGAAACTCAGATTTGTACGCTGATTTTTTTTTTTTTTTCTTTTTCCTGAACAGAACAGCAAGAAGGAAGCATAGACTGCATTTTTACCAAGCAAAGGCCCACTTGAACACTGGCTGTGATGTTGCTTTTAGTGCTACTCCCCCTTTTGTTCTCAGAGAGAGTTGATTGTGTTAGGAAGGGTGTGCCCTTCCCCTCCACGAGCAATGAAATCTCACTGCCAGAATCTTCCTTGGCCACCCCAGTGCTTTTCTCCACGTGCCTTGTGATTATTAACGAGATGCAGGATTCAAAGAAAGGCAGATTCCCACTATCACCAGCTGTGTTTTCATTTTATTTTTCATAATTCAATGTTCTTCATCAAAATATTTTGTTGCTCCGGGATAAAGGACCCTAAAATTGGTGTTTAACAATATGTAATATTAAAAAAGTCCATGTCCCTTTATAAGCAACGTAGCCTGCGTTGGTGGTATAGTGGTGAGCATAGCTGCCTTCCCTTTATAAGCAATGTAATTTCCATCTATGTACATCAATATTCTATTATAAGCAGCATGAATTTGCTTCCTCATATCCTTATTTGCAGGAGTTATGCTTGAAAAGACTGAGATAAGAAGAGTTGGATGGGCTAGAACAAATTGTGTTATGATTTACAGCATTTGGTTTGTGTTTCAGGATCTTCTGTGACCTCTGTGAGTTGGGTTGACTCAACATTTTACACAGGAGCAGGATTCATTTCTCACTCAGAACCATGGTTCCTGCTCCAAAAACTGAGGGTCACCAAATACGGAAGAGTTCAAAGCTATGTGCAAGCCATTGCCTCTTACAGCCCCGTATCTGTTGAGATGTCCCTGTCCCCTCCACGGATGACAGGGCCACAACTCCATAAGCCTCTGTGAAAATGTGCTAGAAAACTTCCTAACTGGAGACAAAAAACCCTCAGGATCATCAGATTCTTCAGTTTCCCTGCATACAAGGCTGGGCCATGCCTCTGAGGGCTCTGGCAGCCCCTGACCTGGGCCCTGGCCTACCAGCTCCCACATGCCAGGGCCACCCCAGCCTCTGCCTTCCCATTGGCTTTCTCTGTGCTTCTCATCCTCCCCTGGTGCCTGGAAGCTTGTAGAGTGTAGCACTGCTCTCTCCAGCCAAGGGAGCAGGCATTGGACTTCATCTACATGATCAACTATTGCTATTTCCATTCCAATAATATAAAGCATAAATTTTCCACTTACAGAGAAAAAGCAAATCACCAATTAGCACATCCTGTGCTCTGCCTTGTAGAGTTCTGTTATGATGTATGAGAGGAAGGACTTTGCTGCATAAGCAAAAAAAAAAAAAAAAAAAAGACAAAAACAAGCAAGAGTCCCAAACGCTGCAACTTTGCAATCCAAACTCACTTTGCAGCCTTGTTATGTAGCTCAATTAAATATGAAGGTCTCAGCACGTGAGCTGAGATTTATTTGGAAGCACGTTAACTCTTTGCAGGCCTCCAGGTAGTCCTACAGGTCCGAGGGAGAAAAATGGAATTACCTTGTTACCAAATCAAACCTGACAGGATTGATACCTTCAGACAAGCAAATATGAATTATGACAGGCAAAAACCTCACTGAAATGAAACCAAGTTAGTGAAAGAGAGAACTCTTCATAAATCCAGTATCTAAATGAGTGGAAGGAACGGTGAGGGGGCTAACAGTGAGTATGTGTCAGTGTGGCTTCTTCTTCTCAACAAGAAAAGATACAAATTTGTTGAAGATGTCTCACAAGGCTTTTATCTGAACCAGTATCAGCTGGTCATCAGAGCACATTGTTTTAGAGCAATTATATGCTTAGTGCTAGGACAGATTTTGCAAGATAATTTTCCTGCTGGGTTGAAAGAACAAGATTTCAATACTAAATGAAATTGGCTAACTAAACAATAAATGAGAGTTTATAGCATTATATTAAAGATACAACACATTTACATGGAAGCAACTATGTAATAAGGCATCTATTAAGTTCACAAATACTTCTCCCTAAGTATTTTGCAGATTCCTCTTTTCAAACTGTAAAGCCACAATGCAAATACCCCCACCAGCCTGGAAGGCACTAATCATCTTGATTTTTCTACCAGGTTGTCCAGAGCACAGTCAGAAGGCGCTGGGAAGGACCCTGGAGTTCATTAACAGCATCTGTCGCCAGACTTGTTATTTACAAGGGAAAAAATAAAAATGCTCCCCATGTTGCCTGCCATGCGTGGGCTGTGAGGGGTAAACAGCCAGATGCAGTACTAAGAAGCACCACCTTCAGGCGACTTGACAAGGGGACACAGGATGTCCAAGGTAGTGGGGACGTGAACAAGTGCTGGGTCACGGGTGTGAGCCTGGGTCAGAGACAGAGTCAAGAGAATGAACCAGGGAAGCCCCTCATGCAGATCTGGGTCTGTAACCAAGAGCTAGAGAGATCACTGGGCCACTGAGGAGAAAGTGCAGAACTCATCCAGCCATCAGATCCGAGCCAGACGTCAGTGTCTGCTAACAGAGAGGGGCTTCCTGTAGAGGCACAGCCTTGCATCTTGAGCTGAGGATGAGATGAAGGAGAAAGCACAATAGCTAGGAACCTCACACCACTGTATTCGCTGTAGGAATAACCAGCAATGTGAAAAAATGTACCTACTTACCAGGAGGACAAACAACCGGAAATGGTGGCTTCGGAAATAACGTAGTTTAGATTAGCGAACAGTTTGTATTGCTTTGGTTTTGAGACAGATTCTCAGTTCACAGTCCAGGCTGGTCTGAAACTCTCTATTTAGCACAGGATAGCCACAGCCTTGCTGTCTTCCTGCCTCAGCTTTCTGAGCACTGGGATCAGAAGTGTGTACCGCCACACCCAGCTAGCTCACTGTTTTGTAGAACATTAAAGGTCATCTTGACTGTTAGGTTTACTGGGGACCAAAATCCTCTCTCGTGTGTTACATAAGAGTCATTCTCTGAAATTCTGTTGTGCTTTCTGTTTTACCTGGGGAGGGGGATGAAAAGCTTGGAAACGATGCCCAGTGCCAGAGAGCTATTGGAGCAGCTTCACATCTCCACAGCTTTCCCTACAGCGTTGCTGTCACAAGCATGGGGAAATCCAACTCTAAGCCTTTGGAAATGAGTCTTTCATTTTATCATCACTGGTAGATTAGCCAAAAGAAAAATACCAGAGGTCCTGTGTGTGTGTGTGTGTGTGTGTGTGTGTGTGTGTGTGTGTGTGTGTGTGT